>JAWRVF010001238.1:0-91040 GCA_036785485.1 Physcomitrellopsis africana | reverse complement strand
GTGCCGACGGCGAATGGAGAGTCTTTTTTGCAGATCGGAGATTGGGGTTAGGGAGTGAACTTGAAGGGTTTTATATAGGAGTTGATTTTGAGTGATTTGGAGAGAAAACGACTTTGTAATAGCTTTGCAAAGTCAGGGTTTATTTTGGCTACTTGAGATTTTGTGAAATAAATTAGGGTTGATGGTTTAGGCAATTCCAGAAGCTTGCAGTAGATCTACGGCTGGAAATTTGTGGGTTTTTGGATATTGTTGTTGTCAATGTGTGCTGTGAATTTGAGATTGATCTAACGGTTTGATCAAAGGTTATTGAAATTTATGTGAGTTGGGGTCTCTGGAATTGGGTTTTAAAGGTCAGTTAGGGTTTCGCAGATTTTGATCAATCTATTGGTTGGATTGGGGTGAAATTTATGTGTGTGTGTAGAAGACTTAATTTCCTACATGCTTGTGAAATTTGGAAGCAGTTGAACGGTGCAAATAGGAGGTTTAGGCACTGGAATATTGGCGTGAAGATTGGAGAAGGAGGCCGGCTGATACCCGAGCAAATTTGTAAGTTTTTCTCCTTCTTGGTAAGTTGGATCTTCTTCAAACTTGGTGTGTGTGTTTTTAACTTAATTGTTAAGGTGTATGAAATATTTCAATCAAGATCAACGGTTTGTTTGGTAGTTATTGTGGTTCTAAAACTGCCTTAGAAATTGCTTAGGGTTTGACTTAGGGTTTGATTAGGGTTTGACTAGGGTTTGACTTAGGGTTTCATTAGGGTTAGGATTTCATTAGGGTTTGACTTAGGGTTTGATTAGGGTTTGACTAGGGTTTGACTTAGGGTTTCATTAGGGTTTGACTAAGATTTGACCAAGATTTGAGTTAGGGTTTGATTAGGGTTAGGGTTTGATTAGGGTTTGACTTAGGGTTTGATTAGGATTTGACTAAGATTTGACTTAGGGTTTGATCAAGGTTTGACTTAGGGTTTGATTAGGGTTTGACTTAGGATTTGACTAAGGTTTGATCAAGGTTTGACTTAGGGTATGACTAAGGTTTGATCAAGGTTTGACTTAGGGATTGACTAGGGTTTGAATAAGATATGATTTAGGGTTTTAAGATTCTATTTTTAGTATTTTCTAAATTTAGCATTTTATATATTATTTTCTATTATGATTATTGAATGACTCATTTATTCTTCTTTTATAATTTCTTTAAGATTGAATCAAGCTGAAAAATATTGTTAAGGTTTAATAGAAGTTAATTAAGATTCTATTAGAATTGTTAGGATTTTGTTGTGGCGTATTTTCTTTTTATCTTCCACAGCCAGGTGCCCGGAGCATTCTCAAGCAAGACTTCACGTATTATGACAACGTGGAGCATGGGGATCCATGGGTGCAGGTATCTTCTTTACAACTACTTTCCTCAATGTACAGAAGAATGATTGTAGAATTTTGGATTTGACTAAATATGGTATTTCAAGTTTTTAAGGTATTGATATATTAGACTCTAAATATAGAGCTAAATTAAGAAAAATTGAAAAAAATCTAAAGATGAAAGGAGTGCTTTTGGAAGATGAAGCTATTTCAGGGATGGTGGTAGAAACAAGGTTTGTAGGAAATGTTTTGCAACAGTTGAAAGGTTTAAATGAAGGAATGGATATAAGAAAAAATAATGATATTGTGGTAGAAATTCATGATGAAGCTCTTTATGAAGAAATAAAAAAAATTGTTAAAAATCCTACTAAAGAAGCTAACAATTGCATATTTGGAATTGAAGCACAAGTGAATACAAAGTACAAATCAGTGGCAAAGAAAATTAAGCCTGTGGCAATACAATTGCCTGAAGATTCCAAAGATGATGTAAAATAAGCTGAAATGGAACCAAGGCTAAGAAATCTAGAGGGAATCAGACATCAGCTAACGGAAAAAACACTCAAGAAATTGAAGATTGGGGGGGGGTGAGTTCTTGACTGAATTTGAAAAAAAACTTTTTTTGAATATGCATTTTAAACATGGAAAGTCTTTTGCATCAAAATCTAATGAAATAGGATGTGTCCATCCAAACATAGTGGCACCAATGGTGATCTTTACAGCTCTACATATACCATGGGACTTAAAACCCATTCTGGTTCCAAGAGCTCAACTCTCAAAATTAATTGAGCTGCTCAAGAAAAAATGGAAATGGGAATCCTTAAACCTTCTATGGGACCATATTCCAATCGTTGATTCACGGTGCCAAAGAAAATAGGGGCATTAAGTTTTATTCAAAATTTTTAATCTACTAACCGAATTACTATTGAAAATAAAGATTCCAGTCCAATTGTGGATGAGGTGGCTGAGGCTTTTCTAGGCCATGCCATTTATTCAATTGGAGATTTGTATTCAGACTATGATCAGTTTCAATTAGCAACAGATAGCAGGGATTTAATTACAATGAAGACTCCTTTAGATCTGGTTCGGATGTGTATATTACCTCAAGATGCTACCAACTCAGTGGCACATATGCAAAATGCAATGAATCAAATCCTAAAAGATTTTGTACCAGAAAAGACTATACCATTTGTAGACGATATTCCAATCAAAGGTTGCAGAGAAGAAATAAAAGATGTGACTGTAGAAGCGGACGGCTGTAGAACATTTGTAAAACAACATATTAAGGATATAGAGAGGATTTTGAAAAGATTGGAGGAGGTGAACTTAACTCTATCCATTGATAAATCCAAATTTGGAGTTGAAAAAATTGTAGTTGTAGGCCATTTGTGTGGAAGCTATAGAAGAAAGCCAAATCCAGATAAGGTAGATGTTTTCTATCAAATTTGGAGCATGTGTTTTCTATCAAATTTGGATATCTGATTTTGTTCATGTAGCACAGCCTTTATACAAAATTTTAAGAAAAGAACATAAGGTTATAAGGGGCATGGGGCAAGATAAGGCTATGGAGGATTTAAAAGAGATTTTGAGATCTCCACCAATTCTAAGACAAGTGAATTATGAGAATGATAGACCTGTGATAGTAACAGTGGATACTAGCCCTATTGCCATAGGTTGGATCGTTGGATAAGAAGATATCAGTAGGAATCGATTTGCTATTAGATATAGAGTAAGAATCTTGACAGAGCGCCAGAGGGCATATCGACAAGTGAAAAGAGAGTTGTGAGGTGTAATTACAGCATTGAAAGCAGAAAGAAATTATTTAATTGGAGCAAATGTGCTATTAGAGACTGATTGTTTACCTTTGCTCGGTATGATATCTAACTGCTCAACTCTTGATATTGCCATGCTAAGATAGATAGCCTATATTAAATCTCTAAATCCAATTTTGATTCACATTAAAGGTAAAAAAAATACAGTAGCGGATATGCTATCAAGGGCTAGATATATGGATAGAGAAGAAATGATTGCTGAAGAAGAGAATGAAGATAGCTATAATAAAGATTTGGGTTATGTATTTTCAACAAATAATGAGAGAATGGAAGAAGTTCTACCTTTTGAGGCAGAATCATATGAAGGAAGATTGAAAGACATTGGCATTTATTTGAGCACCCTTAGAAAATTGCAAGATTGGTCAAATAAGTTTTTTAAAGAAATCAGGCAATATTCATATGGATATTTTCTACGGAATGGGCTTCTTTGGAAAAAACCAAAAAAAAAGGATGAAATGCCGTTGCGGGTAGTTGAAAATGCATGCACCAAAGCTCAAGTTTCAAAGGAATTTCATGATTCACATTGAGCTGGGCATCGAGGAGTTTGGGCTACATATACAAAGATAAAGGAGCGGTATTGGTGGAAGGGTCTTTATAAAGATGTAGAGAATTTTATAGGATTGTGCCTTGAATGCCAATTTCAATCCAAAATCAGATATCGTGATGAACTTCACCCAACTTACCCTCTTTCCATTCACTTCCAGTGGGTAATTGATTTGGTAATTATGCCAATTGGATTATGGAATATGAAATATTTAATTCTGGCACGAAAAAAATTATCAAATTATATTGAAGGCAAAGTTTTAAGAACAAAACAAACAGCTAGAATATGTCGATTTATCCTTGAGGATATTTTTAGTCGCTATAGATGTATTGGAGGTATAAGGGCTGATAGAGGGAAAATTAGATGCTGCTGAAGCTAAAAGCTTTTTTGAAAGATATGGAGTGAAGCTAAAATTAACCACTGCATATAATCTAGAAGCCAATCGGAAGAGTGAAAGAGGCCACCTACCAATCATACATGCATTAGTTAAAGCTTGTAAAGACAATTCAAAGGAATGGCCAAGGCTACTACCATTTGCTTTATAGGCCGATAGAACCACCCATAGTACGGTAACAGGATACATGCTGGTTGAATTAATGTTAGGTCAAAAGTCCATTATGCCAGTAGAAGAATCTATGCCTACGTGGTTATTTTTATCTTGGAAAGATGGCATATCTCGTGAAAGACTTTTGGAACTCCGGATCCAACAAATTGAGAGACTATCAGTAGACCACCAATTGGCACTAGATAGGTTGAAAGCAACAAGATTGGAAAATAAAACACGATTTGATCAAACTCATCGATTGCGTTTGAAACCAATCTTGGAAGGTGATTGGGTAGTGGTTTATGACAATACTTTGGACCACCAACATAGTACGCAAAGAAAGTTTTCTCGGAGATGGTTTGGACCATATATTGTTGTAATTGCTCATGACAATGGAACTTACTCACTTCGAGAATTAGATGGAACATCCATCCGAATTCCAATAGCAGGAAAACGAGTGAAAGCTTTCCGAAGAAGAAATAATAATTGTCTACCTGAAGACTTTGAAATGTACGTGTCTGACGAACAATGGAACCAAGAAGATAAAGAAATTCAAGATGAAGACGAATAGGATGAAGGGTGAACGGTGGCACATGCCAGAGGATGTGCAGGTTGGGAGGGGGTAGATATCATGAAGTAAATACATCCATATATAGAAATCTAACTTAACTATCTTTTCTTCAAATTTTTATTAAGTTCTTTCTTCCTTCTTACCAATCTAAGTTTTATATAGTTTAGGAAAAATTTCTTGATTTCTTTCTTTTTCTTTGGTTAAAAATTTACCTTATCTTTAATCATAATCCATACCTTTGATCTTTGTCACATAAATTTTAAATTTAACTTTAACTTTGATCTAACCTTGAAACTTTCTTTTATTTCTTTTATCTTTTTTCCAATCTTAGGTTTTAGTAGATTCGGAATTATATTTGTAGATATAAGGAGTTTTGAATTTGAAGTTGAATTTAGGATTTTATCAAAGATAAATAGAGATTTGGATGTCAATAGTTGGCTGCCATTAATAGTGCTGACTTGGAGGATTAGATTTGGGGTTTTTATAACTTTAAACCATTAATTGTTGACTTGGACTTTGAAGACCTTAGCTGTAACTTCTTTGACGAGCTCGGAAGAGAAGAAGAAAGCGATTTTTGGCAAATCCAAGGACATGTTTAGAGAGAGCTTGTTCTTGGCATGAATTTAGATGGTAGAAACGCATGATTCAGAGCTTAGATGAGAGAGATATGCTTGTTTGAACTTAGGCTACTAATGTGACACCTACTGTCAATTTTCTAGATATATTAGAAGTTTTAAGATACAAGCAAGAAATCAAGAAGTTGGATTAGAAACTAGACTTCAAGTTATATATTTTTCATCCAAGAATTATTAAAAATGAGTTTAGAATGAGTGAGATATGGGTAGTGAAATCTAACAAACTAAACTGGGGTTTTGAAGTAGTTAGATAAATAGAAGGGTTTGCTTTAAGCCAGAACTTGAGTTTCAAGACGAATTTGAAGCTCATTTTTTGTGTACATATCACTTATACTATAAAGAGTCTATGTCTAAAATCTCATATCAATTGCAACTTTGATTAGAGAGTAATGGCAAATTTTGTTCTTAGGTGTCTAGGGTTTTGACTTTCAAAAGTACCTGCCAAGGATTTAGTGATATCTAACGATCAACAACGAATACATAGCACAAAATTTATGGGACAGAGATCAAAGGTATGAATTATGTTTTCTCAAATTTTGAGCTTATTTGAACTAATGGATCTTAAATTTTGAATTTTTAAGTTTCTGATTGAGATTTGACTTTCAAAAGTATCTGCCAAGGATTCGGTGATATCTAACGATTGGCAATGAATTCATAGCTCAAAATTTATGTGACAAAGATCAAAGGTATGGATTATATTTTTCTAAATTTTGAGCTTATTTAAACGGCTAGATCTCAAATTATGAATTTTCAAGTTTCTCGTTTGGTTTTTACTTATAAAATTACTTGCTAATATATTTGATGATATCTGGTGATTGGTAATGAATTCACAGTTGAGAATTTTTGTGAAGATAATTAAAGAAGTGAATTCTATACTTCTAAAGTTAAAACTTATTTAAAGGGTTGGATTTTTATTTATAAATTTTTAAGCTTTTAGTTTGTTGATTTATTATACACATGGTTTTGTGACTATAAAAGAGAAATTTAAGAAAGTTTGTGCATATTAGATCCAACTTAACTGTAAAGAAGGACCTTGCATCTACTCAAAGCAGACTTTTGCCACGACAACAGTGGATTGCTTTTATAAGATCACTTAATCCAATCCTTGTCCATATCAAAGGAAAGAAAAATGTAATAGTGGATATGTTGTCAAGGGCTAGATATGTGGATATAGAAGAAATGATGGTTCAAGAAGACTATGAGGGAAATGACATTGAAGATGTGGGATATGTATTCACATTGAATAGTGAAAGAATAGAAGAAATTTTACCTTTTGAGATTGGATTATATGATGGCATGCTAAAGAATATTGGACTCTATTTGAGTACTCTACAAAGGCAAGAAGGTTGGTCAGATAAAGGTTTTAAAGCCATCAGATAGCGTTCTTATGGATATTTCCTACGAGATGGATATCTTTGGAAAAGATCAAAGAGAAAAGATGGAATACCATTAAGGGTGGTTGGAGATACTTTTATTAAGAGTTGGATTCTTAAAAAATTCCACGATAGTCATTGGGCTGGTCACAGAGGACTTTGGGCAACCTATACAAAGATTAAAAAGTCGTATTGGTGGAAAGGCCTATATAAAGATGTGGAAGAATTTGTAGGATCGTATCTCAAGTGTCAATTCCAATCAAAATCAACTACCGTGATGAACTTCATTCAACCTATCCTCTTTCTATCCACTTTCAATGGGTGATTGATCTGATAGCCATGCCAATTGGACTATGGACAATGAAGTATTTGATACTGGCACGAGATGAACTATCAAACTATGTTGAAGATAGAGCCTTGCGAACAAAACATACAAACAAAGTATGTAGATTTATTCTTGAGGATATCTTCAGCCGGTATGGATGTATTAGAAGAAAGAGAGCAGATAGAGGGGAACTTGATACAACTGAAGCCAAAGAGTTCTTTGAGAATTATGGGGTGAAATTAAAATTAACCACAGCTTATAATCCCGAGGCAAATGGAAAGAGTGAAAGGGGGCATCTTCCAATTATCCAGGCTTTGATTAAAGCTTGTAAAGATAATTCTAAGGAATAGCCTAGGCTATTACCGTTTACTTTATAGGCTGATAGAACCACCCATAGTACAGTAACAGGCTATATGCCGATGGAACTCATGTTGGGACAAAAGCCAATTATGCCTACAGAAGAATTTTTTCCTACATAGTTATTTCTGTCTTGTGAGGATGGAGTATCTAGGAAAAGGCTACTAGAGATTCGAATCCAACAAATTGAGAGATCACATCAAGATCAACAACTGGCATTGGAGAGGTTAAAAGCGGCAAGGCTGAATAATAAAGAGAGATTTGATAAAAATCACTGGTTGAGATTAAAGCCTATCCAAGAAGGTGATTGGATAGTGGTTTTTGATAGTACTTCTGAGCATCAGCAAAGTACCCAAAAGAAGTTTGCTCGGAGATGGTTGGGGCCATATGTAGTAGTAACTGTCCATAATAATGGTACTTATTTTCTTCAAGAATTGGATGGAACCTTGATTTAGATACCAATAGCTGATAAACAAGTAAAGTTTTTTTAGAGAAGAGATGAAAGGCTTTTGATTGAAGGATTTTATGAAAATTTATCAGATCCACAAGCAAATCAAGAGAGTGAAGAATCGGAGGAAGAGATGGAACAAGATGAAGATTGAATGTTGGCACATGCCGGAGGATGTGCAAGTCTAGAGGGAGTAGATGTCATGTTGTAAATGGTTATAATATGTAAAAACCAACTAAATTACTTAATTTGTTAATAAATTCTAGTGTAATCTAGAATGGTTAGTAAACTAATTTAGATAGAGTTGATAGAAACTATATTTGATTATTTTCTTTTTTTTTTGGCTACAGTGTTTAAGTTATATGGAGCCTAGATATTTAGTATAATGTTCTAAGAGTTAAAATTGAACCTAAGGATGAAAATCTAAACCACCAATGTAAAAAAATGGATGGATGAAGAGTAGGAATGGGGGCCTTCAGCCCATTGGCCGGTGGTCATGCCCAATGGGCTTTGAGGAGGCTGCACGCGACCTTAACAAGGGTTTCAGCGACTTCAAGGAGGCCATTAGAAAAACAAAGACTAGGATTAGAAGGCTTGTTTTTTGGGCTACAATTTTGGTGTAAAAATTGAAAGATTTGGAGTTTTTATAAGGGAGAAGTAGGTGCTTGAATTTAGGGTATATAAATTGTACCTACTGTCACTCTTTTGAAAATTGGAAGAGTTTTATGAGAGCTTTTGGAAATCGCAAGGTGTGGCTAGAGAGGTGATTTCAAGGTCTACATGTAATATGGAAGAATTTTTACAATAGGAGTTCTGAAGAAGGAGTTATTAGGAGTCAAAGATAGTAGATTGAATTCCAAGGCAGTAAGTAGCCCGTTTTGTTGATAGTGATGGGATTTGCCATATCTTAAGTTTTTGGACGAATTTTTGTCTTAATATTTCTAAGAAGGTGTATTATTATACTAAGAAGCTATACATCAATTTTTCATAGCATTTAAACTTTTAGATTGTGAGATATGAAGAATTTAGTACATGGGTGTTTGTAAACAAGGATTTAAAGCTACTGCTAGGATTTTGACGATATCTAAAGATCGGTAATAAATCGACAATTGAAATTTGTGGTGATAGTTTTGAAGAATACATCAGTACTTCATGTAAATTTGTAGTAGATTTGGACACTTGGATTAAAAGTTATGGCTTTTTGAAGTTCGGATAAAATTCCCTTCCTATGAGGGAATGAGGGTTTAGAGTATTTGTTATATTTTGAATGTTTTGAGGAAATAAAACTTATGTATTGGCTTTAATAGTCCTATGAAGAAATCTTTTATATAAATTTGGGGGGTTTTATTATACTTGGATCTTACTTGAGTAATTAATGGTAGCCAGAAGCCCAACACTTTTTTGAAGCAAATTCTCTCTTTCACAACAACGGTCTCTTTTGTAGCTGGGCAACCTTGTTTTCTCACACGCTCGTGCACCTGAGTCTTGTTATTCAAGCTGTCTGTTTTCTAGGATAATATCCGGCTTTATGGCCTGCCTCTCTACAATATAAGCACAAATTTTGCTCAAATTGTTGCTTCTTTTCTTCAGCTGTGACGGGCTTGAGATGTACAGTATTAATTTGAATGTCTTCTATTTCTTATTGAGCTTCTACACTCTTGATAGGAGTAGCCAAGTAGAATTGGTTTCTTCTTAGATACCATATAGTTCCAGAATAATGATCTTGATGTCGTTAAAAAAGTCGATTGTCACACTTCACCGCTTGCCTGATTGCTTCGTTGAGTGTTTGAGGGTCGGAAAGAGATAGCAAAAAATCCTTCACGTTGTCGTGTTGTGGTTTGGCTATTATATAAAAAAATTATACATGTATATTTAATATATAATTTACTACATAGCTAAATGAGAGCCATATCAATAGATTTTTCTTTGATTATAAGATGGGATTAGGTTATTAATTTAGAAGGGATCTATTAAAAGGATTATTATTGAGGTTTATACAACCTTATTTTTTCTTTTGATAGTAATTTTGAAGTTGATTTTATATTGATAGTAACTTTTGTATATCTTAAGTCACCTTTATTAAATATTGGTGACCCTTAAAATCTTAGTTTATTTCTTTTATTTGGTGCTTAAAGCACCAAGTATGTAAATCTCATAAAAAGAAGGATTAGAAAAGGGTCTTTAGTATAAAAAGGATAGTTTGGCCATCTATGTAGATGAAAAGAGGTGGATGATAGAAATCTCTATTCTAATTGGCTAAAAATCATGCCCAATGGACTTTAAGGAGGTTGCTTGAGGATTTATTAGGGATTAGGATTTATTTTTCAAAAAGGACTCTAAACATCCGAAAGAAATAATTCCTTGCGGGTGAATAAAATTTTGAAGGATTTTTGTAGAAAATTGAATATTTTTTGTATAAACCTACTTGAATACAAAAGAATTTATATATATAACTTTTCTTTTCTAAGATTGTTGTATTATTTGTCTTTTTTATTAAGAACAAATCACCTGTTGGATTTTTGCCATCAAGTTTCAAATAAACTCTCCGCAGCTAGGTACCCAATGTATTCCCAGATAGAAGGCCACGTCATACGACAACGTCATCTCTGAGTCTCCAATAAAATTGACTCACCAGCGCTTCTTCTCTGTAGTTGATATCACAAGCAAGTTGTCTAAAGTTTGATGCGTAAATCGATACAGAGCGTGATCCTTGACCCAAAGAATGAATCTTGGTGGTTGTCTACCAAGCCTTATCATGCTCTCCAAATGCCTTCTTGGATGATTTTAAAAAAGTCTCAAAATTACTCAAGATAGAAGATATTTTTTCAAATAAAAAGGTAAACCAAGATAAAGCTTGTTTATTAAGCAATATCCCTACTAATCCAACTCGTGACTCCTTAGTTGAATAGCGTTTCGGTTGCAAGAATGTTACCTATCAAACTTGATTTACAAAACTACAAAATTTTGATCAGGTACCATGAAACTTCTCTGGGAGATTGACTCGAGGCTCTTTGTACTACAGTATAATCAAATTTTCACGTTGAGATGTAGATGGTAGTACTTCACTAACTAGAGGTGGTTGTATTGTAGTCTGAGCCACTTCCACTCTTGTAGCTCCAAAGAGCTTAGCAAAATTTCTTTCAATTTTAGTAGTTCTAATTGCTAGAGCATTAAGGGCATTGATGATCACATCTAACTTTAACTCTGAAGATTCTACCATGTTAATATCTTCTCTACTAGCCATACTAAGTAAAGAAAAAGGAATCAATACCGATCCAAGGGAAGATAATCCGCAATCTTTAGAACGCTCAAATATCTCCAAAGAGAGGGATAGTCTACTCTCTGCCTCAAAAAACTAAGCTCTGATATTGATAAAAGGGTAGTCTTGATAAACTATCACGGATGTAGAATATAGACTAAAAGTTTAAATAAGAAGTTTAAGAAGAATTGGCAAGAATTAAATTAATCGGATGAATACAAGAATAACACTAGAGATGTAAGCTAGAATTTCAAGAGATGTATTGTCGAGACTGAAGAATATTTCAGCCTCGACTCTAATATATACTCTTATCTAGGAAGCTTATCAAGCAACTTCCACCAACTAGGGAGCTTCTCAAGCAACTTCCACCAACTAGAAAGCTTCTCAAACAACTTCTATCTACTTGGAAGATGTTAGAAGGTTTTGGAAGGTTCTAGAGAGTTCTAAGTACCTTTTAGAATATTTTAGAAGGTTCTAATAAATATGTCCTTGACAATATACATGCAAAATTATTCTAACTTCAATAAAATTGCGTATTATTGATCAAACATTGTCTCTTATGCTTTTGATATAAGATATGATTTCTTTGATAAAACCATTGAATTTAATGATCTTTCATAATCCAAACTGGCATAAAGCATGACAAGTTCTTGTGATCTATGTATATAGTCATAGGATGTATTGCTCTTTTAAGAAAATAATATCATTTTTGAAAAGAATCTACAATAGCAAGAAGTTCTTTATTATCGATTTTATAATTAATTTTGGCAACAAAAAAATTTTGAAAATAAAATACAACTAGATGGAATTTATTATCTATATCCAATTGGAAAAATATGGCTCCTACAACAAAATCTGAAGCATCAATCTCCATATAGAATGCCTTTATAAAATCTAATTGCATTGAGATTAGAGCTGTAGTAAACATTATCTTGAGATCTTGGAATGCTTTTTCTACTTGAAACCTCTATTCCAATTTATTTTTGTATGTCAATTGAATAAGAGAGGCGGCAACTTAAGAGTAATTTTTGATTAAGATCTGATAGAAGTTGACAAATCCAAGAAAGAATTATATATCTCTTATAGTCTTCAAAATAACCCATTATATAACCACCTCCACCTTCTTCAAATCCATCATCAAATCTTTAGTAGATACAATGTATCCCAAAAATTTTACCTTTGATTGATGAAATATACATCTCTCTAGCTTGGTATATAGACTTGCATCTTGAAAAACATCTTCTTCTAAAAAACATCTCAAAATTTGCTATATTACTCTGGAATACTTATCAATGAAGTCATATCTTCTTTAATTAGAGTTGTATAATTAAAAATTAATATATCTTCTTTAATTAGAATTGCATAATTAAAAATTAATATATCTTCTTTAGCCAATCTTATAAAAGCCCTTGTTCCAACAAATCAACTCGTGATTTTTTACAAAGTTTTTTTTATAGGAATTTCCATCAAAAATATCATTCATTGTGACCTTCAATCTATAAAAAGATTATACTTTTTCAACTAAGAAAGTCTGAGAATAACAAGATTTGAAGGAGTCCTAACAACATTGAATACAATTTTATTGCTATTATCTTTAAATGCCACTTCTATTGGCATTATTTTATGGATGATACTACTAAAGAATAAGAATTGTCCATCTATTACTTTCATATAAACAGGTTTGGATTTCTATTCTAAAGGAATTTTATGAAGCTTAAAAAATGTCTCATTTAATAAACAAGCGGACACCACTGAATCCAACAAGGTGATCACCTGAAGCTTCTGAGGGCCAAAACATAAAAAAATTATAAAGCATAGAGTAGGCTAAGCAAGAAGAAAGGAACTTCAATAGTTTTATAATATTGAATTGTCCAACCACATAGTCTCTATTATGGCTAAACATCTTCATTTTCTTCAATGATTGCACTCCTACTTTTGGTGATGCGTTGATTTTGTTTCTTCAAACAATTATCAAGCTTATAGCCTTCCTTGCTATAATACAAATATAGACCTTTTTTCATCCAACGTTTCTTTTTTTGTAGATTAAAAGATTTAAAACATATTGTATCAAGCTATATATCTTCTATTTTTGAATGTGAATTCAAATTGCTTGCCAATATAGCAAAAGTGTGTTTAATTATATATTATCTTATTGAAGAATAAATATTGATCTTGACGATATTGAAATAATTAATTATCATATTTCATGGATTAACTGATGGCTTCATTGAGCAATTGTGGATCTGAAAGCGATAATAAAAAATCTTTCATATCATCTTTTAATTCCAAATAAAATTGATTTATTGAAGCTTCTTCATTCCAATTGATGTTGCTTACTAGTTGCTTTAAATCGGATGCATAAACTAATGTAAAGCTCGTCCTTTGCTACAATATTTGATTCTTGACTATTATTCAATAAATTTTGATATGTTTTCCAAATGCTTCTATGAAAGCTTCAAAGTTGCTTAAAATTAATGATCTCTTCTCAAACAAGGGAAGAGAGTACAATAATGTTTACTTTGTAAACAAGGTATCAACTAATTCAATCTAAGATTCTTTTATTCGATAAGTATCAGGTTATAGAATTATTATTAATCAAATTTGATTAACAAATCTTTAGAACTTCAAATGTGTACCATCATATTTCTCCAAAAGATTAATTCAAGGCTCCTTATGTTGCTAAATAAGTAGATTTCTTTGACGTAGCATAGATAGTAATGCATCTTCAAGCACAAAAGTTAGAAGTGGATGTAGTCTAAGTTGTGATATTCTAGATGTTGCATTGTTATGAAGTTTTAAAACAACTCCTTTAATTTCCACAGTCCTAACAGATAAAGTAATAAAAGCACTTATGATTTTATCTAACTTAAACTTAGAAGATTTAATCATACTAATGTCTTGATTTTTAATTATTCTAAGAAAAAAAAAAAATGAATCTATAAGAAGACAATATCAATTTAAATGAGGATAATGTGCAACCTCTAAAATGCCTTAAGACCTTTAAAGAAAAAGATTCTCCACTCTCTCACAAGAAGAATAAAGCTTGAATATTATAATAAAAAAAATATCAGTTTATAGGAAGATAATCCGTAATTTCTAAAGCACTAGTATATCATCAAGAAGACAAGTAATTCACTCTCTAATAAAAAATATCCAACTTTGATATTCAAGATGAAGTCAATCTTGAAAAATTGTCAAAGACACAAAAAATATAAAACAAGAGATTTAAACTAGAAAGAGGTTTCAAAAAGAAATTGACAAGAGCTTGAATTATTTAGATGAATACACAAATAACACTAAGAAAGGTGAGCTAAAACTCCAAGAGATGCATTGTTAAGCCTAAAGAACTCTTCAACCTCGACTCTAATATATATTTTTGTCTAAGAAGTTTTTTGAGTAGCTTCTATCAAACTAAGAAGCTTCTTGAGCAACTTCTACCAACTTGGAAGCTTCTCAAGCTCCTTCTAGTAACTACAAAGCTTCTCAAGCTACTTTTATCAACTAAGAAGCTTCTCAAGAAACTTCCATTGGCTAAAAAATCTTTAGAATATTTTAGAAGGTTCTATAAACTTCCAAAGTATATGTTCCTAACATAGAAAAGCATGCAAAGATCTTCTACAAGCTAACAAAAATATAATTCATAGAAGATATTTATTTCCTATTATTAGATTCTTTAATCAATTTAATAATTCTAAAATTTATATAAGATTATTTTTATAATTTTTATGATATAAAAAATAAAATTTCTATTAATTCTTAAGTCTAAATTTTAATTTTAAGTATTAATAGTAATTCTTCTATGTCAAATTAATCAAACCAAGGTAGATTCTTTTTTCTTTTTCTTTTTTTTTGTATTGTTTTAAAATAATTAATATTTTATAAAAAAAATATGGATATAGAATCTTATTCTATTTGATGAATTGAATTAATGTTGAAGGAATATAGTCACAAAGTAATTTATTTTCTTGTTTGATGTTGTAGTTGTCTATATTGTATAGATTTGGCCACAAGAAGTGAAGTGAGTGCCAAGACAAAGTAAAATTTGGCTTAAAGTAATTGTAAGGGATTATTTTTTTATACTTGATGGATATTACAATTAGATAATTTTTCACTTTGAAGACTTAAATTGGTTTTTAAGTATGAAATGAAGTGCATTTAGATTATCTATATGTAATTTGTTTTGAAATAAATATGATTTGCTTGCTATTATAAAGATTCTTTTAAGTTGATTAATCTCTTGGTTGAATTTTATTCTATAATCCACTCGTTGATACTCAAGTAGAATTTAAAATATAAATAACAACTATAAGTACTGGTACAAAGAAATACTCCCATTTAATCACTAACTTCAAAAAACAACTAGCATTAACTCTATATTCTACATAAGTAGAATGTATTATTACAAATATAGTAAAAAAATAATTATTTTGATTTTAAGTACTATCTTTTAAATTATTTTACTAAATTTAGTTCTTGAATTCATTTTTTTGTAATAACTAGTTATATATTGCCTTTACAAAGAATCTTAAGTTTTATAAATGATCTAATCACATTGAATTTAAGTATTACTTGTTTTATTAAAACATTGAATCTAAACTATTACAACTTCAATTTATCTTCACTTCTATCATATGAGCAAACATTTTGCCCAAGAGGTTATAAAAACCTAGATAAAATACATGTATATTGATTCATTATCTTACTAGATTCAACCATTGTCTAACTTTACAAAATTGTTAAAAAAATAACTTTTAAAATTTATTAATTTGTTGAAGTAATCAAACTTACCAAACATTATTTTTATTTGATATTGTTTATAGATTGCAAGAAAAGATTATTCTAAACATCTAATAGATATTGTTTTTAATATATGACTCTTTTTCTTTAAAGGATATAAAAGTCAATGCATCTTGCACATAGTAGTTAAAATATACTTAATCTTTCTTGCATCACATGTTCTACTTATGATTTAGCTCATTTTCCTTCAGATTTATTCTAATTATTTTTGTAGTTATTTTCGTTTTTTAATCTTGTATTTGATATGAATATGTGTGACATATTATTTATTTGAAGTCAATGAAATAATATCTTGTAATCTAAAACAACTTTTTCATGCTACTGAGCTGCATATTAAGATGTATGATTACAAAACTTTATGTTTATCATGTTCTTGATTTAGAATTTGGAGCCAATCATTTTCAAAATTGAAGTGTGATGTCTTTGCACTTAAATTATTTTATTCATAATGCTCCTTGTGCATGTGCATGGTTCTTTAGTAGTTAATAAAAAAAAATTGATAATAGAATAAGAAATTTGTTCACCAAGTACAAATTGAACAATAAAGATATAAAAATTTAACATTAGAATAAAATCAAGTTTATTAAAAAAAATATAAATCAAAGATAAAATCTATTTATTAGTTATATAGAAATATAATTGGTATCTAAGAATTAAATTAATGCTCTTAATAATAAATTACCTTTTATTTTATTGATTTTGAAATTGAATTTATTTCTAGAGAGATTAACTAGAGGTTCAATGGAGCTTAATGGGACATGTTTATGCACCTCTCAATTTTGTGTCTTAAAAAATCATAAATATGTGACAATTGAAGATGAATGAGAGAATGATAAAATGAAATCCCAATTGTGGCAATTAAAGAATCGCAATTTCTCACAATACTCTCACAACACTTCGGGCTTCTCTCCATCGCAGTTTCGAACCAGCCGTCAAGATGCGAGTCCGCTATGATCGGACGGCGAGGAGCCCAGCACATCCAGCCACAGTCGCCGGAGCCTTAAGCCCTAAACTGTCCAGCGATTCCTTGTATTCTTCAGGAGCTCCTTTTTCGGTGTGTTTCTGCGCCATTGTTGTCATTGTTGTTCTCGAACTCTTCATCTCGGAGGCGAATCGCTGGTGCACGCTTCGCCCGCTATAATGACTGCCCAGGAAGCTGAGGGACTCGCCACCGAGCTTGAGCAGCAGAAGCTTCACGTGAGTTGAGGGAGGGGATTTGGTATTAGGGTTTTGCCGTGTGGGTTTGGGGTCTTGGTGACGCGAGTGGTGGTGGTGCATGTGTGGCTTGTAGGTGTAGCTTTTCGGATTTCGGGTGGTGGATTGTGAGGGGCCTGGTGGGGTTTTTTATTTTTTATTTTATTTTATTTATTCCCTTGTCTGGCGCTTAATCTGTTGCTGTAGCTAGTAGATTTTTGAAAACCTAATCTTGGATGAATGGTTGTTGATTACATGAGCGGCACTATCAGTGTCGAGCTTAGACAAACGCCTCGACAGGTAGCTGTATTGCGCGAATAGATGCATTGTTGCACATGTAGTTAAGAGGTGAAGTCTTGAATTTTGAGTAGGCTGTGTTACGTGAATTTCAAGAAGTAGCAGTCGCGTACTCTCTGCTTTGGATAACTTCTGTCTCTGGTTTCGTACCCTTACCAAACTTTCGGCCCAGGAATGGGACTTCTGGATGATTAACTTTTTTTAAAGTGTACTGTTTGAATGTGTCCATCCTGTTCTAGGTCTTGGCGTTTTCTAATTAACCATTGTGCATCGTTTATTTGGTTTTACATTGCAAATGTAATACTTTAGCCCATGAAACTTTAATATGCTCATTTCATTGGAGTCATGCTCTCCACATCTGAGAAGCCTGTATTATTTACGTGATTAGTCAGACGATCCCATCATTGAAGACGCGAAGGACAGTGATGACGAGGACGATGATGAGGGCGACGATGACGACGTCGCCGATGGAGAGGAAGGTGAAGAAGCCTCTTCAAACTTCCATCACATGCTGCGTCCATTGAATGTCAATCAACAAGATAATTTTCATTTCATACCATCTCGAATTCATGTGAAGTTGAACATCTGCAGGCGAAGACGGTCTGACTGCAGGCGGAAAGTCAAAGCAGAGCCGTGGTGAGAAGAAGAGCAGGAAGGCCATGCAAAAGCTTGGCATGAAGCCAGTCCCTGGCGTCACCCGGGTGACAATCAAAAAGAGCAAGAACGTATGATTCAGTCACCAGTTGCTTTCTGTTGATGTGCCTTGTGCTTCAAAAACAGCATGGTCTCTATAGAGAATTGTAAAAAAGACTTTTGGAGGACTTTGTGCTTCTAACGATTCTCCAATTGTTGTGTTTTCGCCTTGAATCTGGTGATTTCGAAGTCCATTTTTGTTACTATGCTTTTAATTCATCCTCTGGCTGTGGATGTTTCAGATTTTGTTCGTAATCTCGAAGCCTGACGTGTTCAAGAGCCCGGCATCTGACGCTCACATCATCTTTGGAGAGGCGAAGATTGAGGATTTGAGCTCGCAACTCCAGAGTCAAGCTGCAGAACAGTTCAAGGTACCAGAAGCGGCGAACGTAGAATCCAAGGCTGAGCCTGCGTCAACTGCTGAGGCTGAAGAGGAGGGTGATGTTGATGAGACCGGTGTGGAGCCCAAGGACATTGAGTTGGTAATGACTCAAGCAGGTGTTTCGCGTGCGAAGGCTGTTCATGCTCTTAAGACAACAAATGGAGATATCGTTAGTGCCATTATGGACCTTACAGGTTAATGTTAGGATCTTGTATTGAAACTTTCTCTTCGTCTCTATGGAAACACTTAAACAATACTGAGTGTTTCGTCTTCACATTAGTTGGATGGATGTACGCCATGTGTGTCCTGCTGGTCTGGGGTTACTTGAAACTGTGGTGTTTACTGTCTTGACATCTGCACCTTTTGGCAGCCGTACGAATGCTTATAAGTTGGGTAGAAGGTTGTGAAAAAATATGTCAACGTAGAATTTCATGGGACAAACCAAGATTTTCTCTATCGACCATTACTTGCACATGATACTATTTATTTCAGTCACCTCATGCCACTGCAGAGTGCTAGGGGCAACTGTAACAAGGTCAAAGAACATATATAACAACGTATCGGTCACCCCTGTAATTTGCATTGGAAATAGTATCTAAAATCCAATATTCATGAGGTGCCTCTTCTAGTTAATTTAGGGTTTATGCCCAGCTTCTGTGGCATCTAAATGCGTCCGCATGGAGGTTCAACCTTATTTAGATTCCATATACTTCCATGGGATGCGTTAGAACTTTGACCTCGGAGTTTAGTCAAACCACGAACTGTTCAGGAGGTGGAAGTGAGAAAATAACGCTTTCTCTGAAGATTACGTGGTTGGAAAATAATCGAAATGACAAAGAGATGATGAACCCATCAGCATTGGCGGAGTCCCGACGATTGGAAGGAGCTGCAGTCCCTTCGATCAGACCCTGGAATCTACACCGTTTGTGGAAATTTTCAGCAGTTTGTACTCTGCGATCTACCCCAATTTGATGAATGGTCCGTGGCATGGAGGTCCTGTCGTTGACACTTGCTATTACCCCAACTCGAGCGTAGGTTGTTCCGATTCCAGCGGCAAATACATCTTTCCTAACCTATCGTTCGAATGGTGGCGTCCTTGTTGTATGTAGGTATGATGCTGACGACGGCTTCGATTTGTCTTCCAACCTTTATTTTCAAGAGCTTACTCAGCATCACAAGCAGCCCCATCTTTTACTCTCATCAGCTTCCATCCTGGATCCTCATAGGTCAAAGCGTAATATTCTCGTCAAATTGACGGGGTTGTGTTTAATTTTTACGCACGAGCACATGAGGGCCGCATCCCTGCTTCAAATTAGAAGGGGATTGTCGAGGCAGGCCCCGGTGCTCGCCCAATCATCTGCTAGTGATTTGACACCCCCTGCCGCTGTGAAAGTCCGTCATTAGTCACATCCTTAATCGTCACGCATGTATGCACTATGTGCACGCAAAGAGATGGAAGGTGATTACAGAATCCCGCTTTCGTCTTTCTTCGATCAGCTTGGGAAGCTGACCTTGTGTTATGACGCAGATTTTGCCGTGTGTTGCGCATCCTTGCCTGCGATTCTGAGGCTCCACCTTCACAAATCGTACTCCGCCTCCTGACATGCGCGTGACGTACTGTGGGTCACGTGTCCAAGCCCATTGGTGCGGATTTGCAGGAGACATGTCTCTGGTATCTCTGCACGCTTTCGGATGACTGAATTCGTGAGTTCGTCTTTAGCTGTGTCCAGTAGCGTCTTTCGATCGTCTGTTTACTTTACGAGCTTGTCACTTTTTTCCCAAAGCCACACGAATCTGACTAGGATTTAGAGGTGTGCCTTGTTCGCAACGAATTGAGTCAATCACTTGATGAATTTGGGTTGAAGTTTGGTTTCATGGTGCTGAGAGATGTGTCAATACTTGAAATTTTGCAACAAGATGTGAGTGAGTGAAGCGGAGAAGGGACGGTGTCTAAGCATTCTGTTGAGGAATTGGCAACAGTTGGCGGAGGTGGGCTTGGGGGGTTGAGAAATTTGTCTCCTAGAAAAAAAAATTGCGATGAGTGGGGGTTCGGGCCTTCTCTGCCGTGTTCCAGATTCAAATTTGCTCTGTGGACTTAGCTTTTTGGAGTTGGTTAATTCCTCGCGATCTAGGGGATGGAGTGCGGGGTTGTGCCAGAGATCCGTGCCGCTTAATTCGAGTCGATTTCTTGTTGGAAGTGGGTGAGTTGTGAAAATCTCTTGCTGCCCATGATGAGATCAATTTGGCCTAAAAAGCCCTTTATTAATTGAGTTAGCAGATTTCAGTGATCACAATGTCTGCCACTCTTCGTTAATTTCTTGTAGGAATACTGCTACTAATGCATACTGATTGTGTTATGCCACCAAATGGTTCTGATTTCTTCACGATTTTTGTGAAGTGTCAAGCCTCGGAAGTTACCTTAGAGGTCATTTAGAAATCAAACTCTCACATGATCACGTCATAGCTCGGTGACAGAAATACCTACTGACACGTTGTAAACTGTTGTTTCTCCGCTCTGTAAAGTGCCTCATTTAGTGAAATCAATGAGCCGACGTTCATGTCTCTCACTTCAATGTCGCAGACACTTTTCATTGGTAAGACTGGCTAACGAATCCCGACCCGCCGAAGATGGAGGTGGTGTTCGAGTGTGGGCATTACAAACAGATGCGGACAGGGAAAGGAGTAGCTCAAAAACGCGTAATGACTCTCCTCGACGCCCGCTTGGTTCGTCGATCCCAGACCTGGAAGACGAAAACGGGCTGCCATTATTGAGAGGAACATCTCGAAGGTCAGCTACGTACCTCTTCAACCTTCTCAATGAAGCGAAATATTGAAGTAAATACGGAGTTTCTGTAACTAAATTGCACTGACTCTGTTCGTGAAAGTCACGAATTTTCAATCATTCAGTGACTGGCTAGTAGATGCATTCTGCCCGCTCCACTGGCTGTTGGATTGGTTGTAGGTAGATTCTATCCTGGCGATGGTCTGTATTCAAGAAACGTTGGAATACTTGGTCTCCAGGGATCCGAACATGGAAGTGGATGGTGGTTACCTTTCATCAAGTGATGGCTTCTCAGCTAGAGCTGAGGAAATTTATCAAGAGGATGACAATGAAGATGATGAAGAGCTGCAATCCCTGATCACTACATGGAAGGGGGCCAATCGATTCATTCTTGCAGGTCCTTCTCCCCCTTCAACTGTGTCTTATTTGTGCTACTTATGCGTTTCCAATTCTTCTCGTGTACACGTTTTTCGTGAGCTGGGTTACACACATGTGAAGTTACACTCATTCAGATAATTACGTTCGTATGGACTTGTGAAGATGTATTCGCATACCTTGTATGCCACCGTTTCCTCAACCTTGAGATTTTGTGCAGGAATGTTTATTTTGGGCATAGGGGCAGGCATCACTGTGGACACAGTCCTTAATGTGGAGCCCAACAACGTAGCTTCTCGGGAAGTCATAGACCGTCAAACTCCAAATCCGGACGTGTGTATAGCTAATGGAATGAGTGCTATGGTGCTTGACCAGCGTCTGTTCATCTCTTTCAACCCGTGAGTATATTTCTCTCTCTCTCTCTCTCTCTCTCTTCCTCCAACACATGGTTTTCTCGTTTTTTTTCTCCTTGTTTTGTTTCGTAGTTTGAAAGACTCACCCAAGCAACACTAGAGGACCCCCTTCTTTCACTGCTTGATTTGTTTTGGGCTTTTGGTAGGTTCAACGTTTACGTGTCACAGACAGAGGTGAAGCCCGGCTGTGTCTTGAGGCAAAGCAACTGGAGCGTGTTGGAACAGAGGGGCTTGGTGACCTCCGACGAAGTGCGAGCCTGCAAACGCAACATGAACACATTTGGCTTCGTTGGCGACCTCCGTCAAGCCCCAGAGATTTCGTGTGTGTACCACAGCGAGAGCGCTGAGAACCAGTTCCTGAAGGATCCGTCCAAGGCCACCCTTGGAGATGGCTATCAACCCAAGGACTTCAACGAGTGAATCCCATTGCATGGATCAACCAAACCATCCATGCCACTCTTCTCGAAGAAGTTGAAACAGGCAGCTACAGCAACAGTAAGTTGAAAATAGCATCTATCTTTCCATCCTGCTTCACAGGGATGTATTGTTTTGTACCATATTTATACTCAACATTTGTATGCATTGTATCGTATATGAGCTATAAAACATGATCTAGTAAACTTTGCTGCTTGTTGTATCGACATGTGGATTTGTGTAACTGTTTGGCCACAGTTGCCATTTCTGGGCTGCGGCTGCTTTTGTGCTCATTTGTTGCAAAGATTGAAAGAAGTTTCTTGTGGTCGTTCTTTCTGAACCTCTGTCTTGCTGAGTCTTGAGTCTTTCCTCTTGTTCTGGTCAAGTTGAAACAAGTACATATTACTAGAGGTGGAGTTTGAAGATATGAACACTGCTACTCTACTAACACGTTTTAAGAAAAATTGTATTAGATGTATATATGCTTTCTTCCAGCTAATGCAATTATTTGGACACATAAGGGCCTACATCTTTTTGATTAATAAAATTAAAATGCATAATTTTTTAATGGTTATCATAAAAACAAATTCTGATTCTTTGCTCTAAATTTTTTGAAGTGGTATTTTGAACTGATCAAAAACCAAAAAATTGCACAAAAATACAGCAATTATGTAACAAGTGTATTAAGCCTCTGTTGATGTTGAAGCATATGTTAAATCCTTAAGGATTTAATATAAAAATTAAACAGTTTTTTTTAAAAAAACAAAAAATAATTTTAATACTTTAAAAATATAACAAATAATCTTCTAACTCTTGTGAAATATAATTTTATGTATTTAGTATAAATTTTATTATTCAAGTAAAGTTTAATGAATAATGTTTCTTTACAAATGCACTTGATAAAACCTATACTTAATATTTTATCAAAATTTTATTATGAAATAAAAAATGAATAATATAATAGAATAAAATTGATCTTTATTAAAATCTAATTTTGGTTTCATATAAATTGTAATAAATATAATCTTAAATTGAAAGTATAATTGTGGCAAACAAAGAACAACTTAGATATAAGCTACTAGTTTTAAAAATTCTCTACATGCTTTTAATTGACAATAAAAGCAAAAACAATGTTCTTGGTTCTTGGTTCTTAAAAACTATCCAAGAGCTTTAGGAAAGTAAGAACCAAAAACAATGTTCTTGGTTCTTACTTTCCTAAAGCTCTTGGATAGATTTTAAACATGCTGTTTGAATTAGAATAATTATTTTCCAGTTTATTATACAAAAAAAAATTGGCTTTGCATAAGTAAAGCTTTAATTTAGTCTAAGATGACAAATCTTAGATATATTGTTTCTTCTTCTACCATTTCTTTATTACAATATAAATTGCAAACTTCTATCTCTTATTCTCTTGTTTTATAGAAAATCATGTGGTTTAACAAATCACAATTGGTTTCTAAATTTTTTTCTATTAAATCAACTATTAATATTTGGTTTTAATAAGCAAATCAATTTTGACTCATAAAATGCTCATGTAATAATATCTAAGCAAAAGCAATTAATATAGTAATGTCTAAGACACAAGCTTGTTTATAGATATAACTCTATTAGCTCATCTTTGGTATATTGTATTAACATCCACTTGAGTTGCTTTAGAATATAATAAATAAATATTAAATATATTTTTTTCCTTGCATTACTATAAAATTTTTATTTAAAGCATTGCATGCAATGCCAAAGCAAACTTACATTTGTAGATTTTAGGTAGTTTCAACTTTAACACTATAAAATTATTGATGCTCTAAATAATGAAGATATTAAGTTGCTAAAGATAAAAATAAATAAATAAAATATAGTTGCACATTAGAAGTGAACAAAAAACATAAGTAGAATAAGGATTAAAAGAATTGTAAAATTGACAAAAAATACATCTTTTAATTAAAAAAATAAAAAATCATTAAATTATTAGTATGGTACAAAGTAGATCTAAATATAGAAATTATTTCTTTGAGTTGTTAGCAATTATTTTAATACTTTAGAAGGCATTCAAAAATAAAGATTGTAATTCTTATAGATAAAATTAATTAAAATTATTTAGAACTGCTTTGCAAAAAACTGTTAGTGTTTAAACTAAAGCAAAGCCCTTGTTGTTCTTTTTTAAAATATATATATATCTATATATATATATAAATCAATGCAAGGTGTTTTTTTTAATGCCTGTATTATCGCATTAAAAATTAAGAATTTGTAAGTATAACCAATATAAGCATAAAATTGACCAAGACACTAAGAGAGGCTCCACAACTATGTTTTCTATCACAAACTAAAAAAAAATGGTTGTAAAAGACAAACATATGGCTGATGCAATCATATAAGTTATTTTGTCCATAGCTAGCAATGTGTTGTTGCTACTAAGCAAATTTAGATGTAGAAACTATTACATAACTTATCTAGATATTAGAAAAATGATGAAGAAAGCATAGAGATAAGAATAGGGAAAAAACAAAAAAATAAAAAAAAACAAATAAGAAGAAGAAGAAGAAGAAGACAATTCAAATTTAATTTATAGATTAGGATTGCACCTGTATGAAAAAAATAAAATAAATTTAGGCATTACTTATGAATTCTTTGTTATTTCTAGTAGTAGTGTCCACAAGGGCTTGTGAAGATCCAAAAACACTTATACTCTAAGGACAATTTTTGAATTTTTAAGCACTTTTTTATATGAGCTTTTAAACTCAACTTATGAATGAATATTGCCTAATAAAATTTCATCTACATGTTGAGATTTTGGAGCTCAAAGTTTTATTCATAGCCCATTTATTTCAACAAGCCATAGGTAAAATCCTTCTTTTAGAAAATGACATTCCCTCTCAATAGCAAGCAAAACGTCAAAAATGATTGGTATAAAAATATTAGCCAAATTAGAACCACTGGATCTCAAGGTGTTGGTAGGAGATAAGCCATACAAGTTGAAGATTGCCTTTTACTCACTCCACTCTCTATGTTTTGACACATATCCCTCCTATTCTTAGACCCTTTGGCTACACTCATGGCTCTTTTGCCCTTAAGTCTTTGGGCTGTATTCACAAAAGAAATGGACAAATTTAAAATTTTAGGTCCTATCTAAAACCATAGAATTAGATAAACATTTATTTCAAGAAATCATTTATCCCAATGCTCAATCCAGGAGTGGATTCTTGCTAACCAATTTTGAAGAGCTTTTAGTGACAATGGTGGATCCAAAAGGGTGAAATGAATTGATTGAGGACCCCAAGGTGTATTGAAATTGATACCCTTCACAGGACCACAAAGCGTTGTGAAATTGATACCCTGCAAATCAACTGACAGGGATCCAGGGTTTAGGGCTTAGGCTCCTGGAATTGGCGGTGCTGTGCTGGTGCACCACGCTGATCGCTGTAGAATTCTGAGCTTGGAGGTTCTTCTGGCTCGCCGATTCAGCATTGCTAATTCTATCGAATTTGAGAGAATTCTGCACTGAGTTTTCGGGAAAGAAATCTAGTGCCTGAGCCGCTAATTTGGTAGATTTTCAGGTGATTGTTCCCTACAGCGATCATCTGCTTGCAGAATTGTTGATATGATAGTGAATTTGAGAGATCGGTTCCGTGTCGAAGAAGTTCAAGGTCAGTAATGGGAATGCGACGATGTTTAACAAGACTCAAGCATTTTATGGCGTACTCAAATGGCGTGTCCGCTTTGGGCAGTGGTGAATATCAGCCCCTCTTGCAATTTTATGGTTTCTGGAAATTGTGAGACTTGACGTTTTTGTTGTTCTAATTTGACGATTGTAGTGGGGTTTATTGGCTGAGTGGGAGAGTCAAGTTTTCTCGTATTGCTTTTGAAGAATATGGCTGTCCTTTTTCCTCCATCGCATTGTATTCTCTGCTTGACGAGTTGAAATTCTTCCAGGTTATGGTGGAAAATGGAGCGGAGTTGAGAATTTGAGGACTGTTGCGGAAGTGTCGACGAGCGCACGGTACGCTCATGATCAGTCTCAGTTGGCATGATCACTTTGGGGCTCATTGCACCAAGCAATCCATTTCCTGGCTCTAAATTGCATTTGGTTCAAGATCTTGAGATGCTGCTCTGTGGAGTCAGTGATTTTCTTTTTAATGTGTACATGAAATTGAACCGGTTCAAGCTAAAATTGTTTAAATTTTCAGGGTCGAGCAGCAGGCCAAGCCGTCCAGATTATCAATTAGACCGACCTCTTTTTTGCGGCCGGCAACGGTAAGCCCGCCTCTGGAGGTCCCGAAATACGTACCTCGTCCCCCGTATATTGGTGCTGCTGAGCCGCCGGCACTGGCGGAAGAAATTCAAATTCATGACGAGGCGGGTGTTTCGGGAATGCGAGAAGCAGGTCGACTTGCAGCGCTAATTCGTGACTATGTTGGATCATTAGTCCGGGTATGATACTATTTGGTTTGTGGTCAAAGATGTTGATGTTAGTTGTTTTACTCTTTTTTCCTGGAATCAAGCTGGAACATAAAGGTGTAGAACTAGGGAGCTGCACAACTTAGTTCAAACTTCGAGCTTGCAACAGACGATTTTCTGTGATCCAGATTTAGTGTTCATAAAAATTCTTTTCAGTTATTAGTTGAGCTAATAATGCATGCCAGGAAGTCTAATACTATCTTCATTGCCATTAGTTTCCAGAACTTGTCTTTGAGAATGTAAACCAATTCTCGCCAGGTGTATACTTGCAGGTGGGTCATGTCATTGAATTCGGTTCATTGTCTTTTAGTCTCTTATCTATGCCGCGGTTAATCTCGTGTACAGCCTGGAGTGACAACGGATGAAATAGATAAGGCTGCCCACGATGCCATTATTGATAGCGGTGCATACCCGTCACTGCTTGGCTTTGGTGGCTTTCCAAAGAGTGTGTCGACCTCTGTGAACGAGTGCATTTGCAATGGTATCCCTAACTCACGCCCTCTCAAGGTATGGTCTCCTTGCCAGCGTATTTGAGCTTCTTCATTCATGATTTTGTTGACTTTTATGTGTTATGCTTTGTACACCATTTGTAGGTTCAGTTGATATGAAAACCAGTCGGATCTAGTTATCCCTTCCTGTTATCGAACTCATGTGTGCGCAAACAAGTCATACACAAATACTTCCGATCGCATGGAATAGCGTGTACTGGTGTTCAAATCATGTGAGAATCTACAGAGTTGTTGGTTTTGATATAGTCTAGATTACATTCATGACTACTTACTAGCGCTTACCGGCAGTGTTGCAGAAAGGGGACATAATCAACATCGATATAAATATTTACTTGAATGTGAGTTACTGCGTATCTTTCAACTTTTTCTAATACAGATCTACCGGAGGAGTGTTTCTGTGGATTGTATTACGTGTGTGAGACTTACTGCTGGCGTAAGGGTGCATTAGTAATGGTTGGACATTGATTGTAAATGTGTTCTGTGGTAGTGACCTTATGACATTGGGATCAGAGGTTTGGGTTGGTGCTATGTATGCTCCTGATTGGGTAGGGTGTTTTTCTTTAACCAACCTTGCGAAATGCTGCTAAAGTACTGAGGCTTGTAGATTGTGTTAATTTATTTCTCAAGGTTTTCATGAATATGCTGTCCCGCAGGGTTATCATGCTGAGACCTCAGAGACATATATCTGTGGCACTGTGGATGAGCATGTGAGGCAATTCGTTGAGGTAATTTTTATGAGCACAGGGCTACTCTCTTTTTCCATCCTTATCATATAAGTCATCCTTTTAGCCGATCTTCAGAACATGTTTACCCCATGCAAATAGATGAGAGGAGCCAGCAATTTGTAATGACTTCTTCTATGCTAGGAGTAGATCTTCAAATCTCAAGATCCCCTGTTTAATTACCTGTGGTGTAGTGCCTCTGCTCATGATTGTTTCGTCTTGAGTTGTCAAGATGAAGCCTTGTGTTTGAACTTGCTAACTGTTTTTCTTTTGGAGCATCAGGTTGCAAGGGATTGCTTGAATACAGCTATTTCCATATGTGGGCCGGGCATCGATTTTCGGGAGATAGGTGCCATCATCACGTGAGTTCTAATCACCCTGATATGCTAATTTGATTGGAGAATAATATTCTTATAGCACTGGTCGCCTTTAGTCAAGTGATTGTGGGGGAAGCACAAAGTAAATTTCTGTTCATTTTATGTGCTGCATGTGTTAATGAATTGTACGCGTTGTGGGGTGACAAATGCAGTGACATTGCTGACGGTTGCAACTACCACGTAGTTGAACACGTTGCTGGGCATGGGGTGGGCTCCTTGTTTCATTCGGCTCCATTAATCTATCATTGCTGTAAGTAATGTTAATTTTAATTTTTTTAATAACCTTTTTCGTGAATCTCTTCACAAAAAGTCTTGGCATTTAACTGCTTAGATGTAAATTATCATATGAGTCTTATCTATGTTTAGCTGTTCACTTATGAATCACATGTATCTGAGGTTTATGATTAATGTGGTATAGTCGTTCCTAAAACCAGTCACCCGGTTTTTAATACTTCTGGATCGAGTGAGTGACTCCCAAGGTTGGTGTTAAACTTCGAAACATAAACTAAAGTTCCTGGTTACAGTTCTGTGTATTTGATGCATACGATTCTCTGTTGGATGTGGCGCAGATAATTATAAATCCGGAAGGATGGTTGCTGGACAAACTTTCACTCTCGGTAAACATGTGACTCAAACTCGCATTTTTAGGGTTCCTTAAAGTGGAGACCTAGTGATAGATGTGATTTTTAGCATGGATTCACATGTATATTGAGATACCTATTTTTCTGGTTGTTGTAGAGCCAGCGCTTTCAATGGGCACTGAGAAGGCTTTACAATGGGAGGATATGTGGACGACGGTGACAGCTGATGGCAGCCTTTCAGCCCAGTTCAAACATACCGTGCTCATTACTGAATCTGGGGCTGAAATTCTTACACCCAAAGAAGAAATGGACGAGGATGACAATGAGTAGCATATGAATTTATTACAATGTGTTCAAATTGTATGTTCTGTTGTAACAGAGAATGATGTTCATTTTTATATCTATCACATGTTCTTTGGCAACTTAAGCATGCCTTAGAATTCCTCTAGTCTCCATCTTACACATGTGCTACCTTTATTCCTCATTCATGTGGAGGAAGGATGCGCTTGTAACCCCTCTCGGGATCCATCATTAATATATTGCAGTTCTACCTCTACAATTTAGAGACCTGCAAAGCAATCCTTGAATTGTATCAAATGTTCTCATTCGCGACGAAGGGAATGATGTCGGCAAGCAACTCAAGATGCCACGACGATTACAGTAGAAAATGTTCGAACCCAGGCTCAGACATTAGACAGTATACTAGAGGAAGCGCTACAGTCTTAAACGCAAGCGTGTGTGGATGATATGGGATCTAGAGCCGGCCAAGGAACTCCTCCTATCTTTGCACTCAGTCTCACAGTCGGATTCCGATGAAAATCAGAACCAAGAAAAAGCACTAATTGTGAACAAAATTGGTGTACCTTAGGATGATTCCTTCTCCCAAAGATGACATTTGCAGATGACGTATTGATTCCGAGGCTTGTCTTGCTGCAAATAGCGCACAAGGTACCAAACCATTGAAACGTCATCATGGTATGGTAATGGTGTAGCTTGTTAACTTCTTTCTTCTGGTACAGCCACAGTATTCTTTTTCTTCTCCGGAATCAGCTCGTCGTTCTACTTCAGCAGAATGAAGGTATGTGAACTCCTGCATCAGATCCGCACAATCAGCGAACTGCTTACCCACATAACATTGACGGTCTTGTCACTCTGTCGATGATGGTTCTGAATCTCTGAGCACTGGTTGTGCTTACTCTTGTTTGTTGCAAACCAAGGCTTGATCTAGTTCGTCAGATCGGACTCCATAATCCTGGAGGATGTCCATACCTAGAGGCTCTTTGGTAGTAACAAGATTTTGGCTGCGTGCATTCTGATAATGGTGCTGAGAAAGCTGCCCGGCAGCAGTGAGTGATGAAGACGACACAAGACATCATGGTGAACATGAAAGAAAGTGTTATGACCCAAATGTTGCTCTGTAATACGATGGACCAGAGCAATTTCTGCGTTCCCGTACAAGAAACTATGTGAAGGCCAGAGAGCAACTAGATCAGTCTAAGCCCGCAAATCATGCAACTAGAAAGTATGTAGAAGGGTTGAGAGTCTACGATGAGTATAAGCAGTTCCTTTTGTTTCAGAAAAGTGGAGAGGGTCGATGATCTGATAGTTGTCATGATCGCACACCCAATGAAACATGCAGTAGGAAAGACCAGGAGCATTGGGCTTACTAACGAAAAGGTCTATTTATTTCGACAAATGCGATATTTACAAATAATGCTCACCAGGGGTCAAAATTACTTTGAGCCCTTCAGAGTCTGAGCGGCAGTTGAATGGAGCTTCTATGAGAGCTACATTAGATCGACAGGTTCACAGTAAGTAAACATCAGGCTTTATCTAAGCCCTATTCGTGCGTTATTTTGTCGATGAAGGGGTTCAGATCTTCTGTGATCCAAAATTTTAGTGCCTGTAAAATGTAGGGTATACGCACAAAACGAAAGTGTGCGGAGCCAGGAAGGCCTTAATTGAGCCTGCTGACTGCCGGGAAAATTCTTGGGAATCCAGTTCCTTGTAGAATAACCCCACAAGTTTATTATCAGCTCGCCAACTCTTCACCTTTCGCTTGTGTTTGCCCCTTAAGGTTCTGATACAAGTAGCGGCCGCTGAGCATGTCGATTACAACCCAAAAGCTAGATGAAATTCCTGTCGTTGCCTGCACAATATCACTGATACATGAATAGGTGGAAACAAGCATTGAATAAAGCATAAGGCACAGTTCCGAATACGAGGTGGGCATGGCTCTTAGAACAGACAGATTGCACACAAAAGTTGGATGTAATCGTGACTCACTCTTAAACCAGGACAGTGCATCGCAAGCAGTTCCTAAGCTATTGGCCTTCCAAAACATGACAACACGGCTTAAATTCTCTCTCAGAGTCACCACAGGAAATGCAATCTAACATCGTACACAGGTGGCGGAAAGCAGCTTAAAGGCTGAGCAGCGCAAAGATCAAACTCCGCTGTACATACCTTGGTGGCTAGGCTAGTCTGCTCCATCGCCTGCTCCGACTCGTCCTCATTGACGCTTAGAATGCTGGAATTCCCTTGCTCTCGCACAGTCTTAAAAGCAAAGTATCCAGCCAGAATTGCAGAGAGGAAGAGCAAAATCACACGAAGAGGACACATCTTGTCCTGGTCTGAGAAAATTACAGATTATCTCCACGCCCTGAGACTGTTCCGCAGAATGTAAACAATCACCCTCCGAACCTCCCAAACCCTGGCACTGACCACCCTCCCAAAAAGACCTTCACTACTTCGACAGATTGCGCAAACAACTTCAACAATCCAACCTCAAGCTCCACTACACTCCAGCATCACCACAAAACACGTATAACCCGACGGGACGAGGGGAGCTAATTGGCAACAACAAGAGACAAGGTGCAAGAATGTCCTGCTGCACCAATCGAGCGAACTTCCTCACAACGCTTCCTCGCTCATACCCAAGACCCTGCAAAGGCCTTTCAAAAATCCACACCGAGGACTAGACACAAGAGGCGCGTGGTGAAGGATGGCATGCGCGTGACCACCATCCCAGGAAGATAAGAAATCAGCAGAAGAAAAACAAATAAACAAACATACCCCAGCAGTGTAACAAGAGCTACTTCTACTCAACGACTTGAGCTGCAAAGTCCGCGACCTTTTGTCAAACTGTTCACGGAACCTTCAACGCGTGACAGCTGACCTGAAAGAATGGCAGTGGAAAAAGAAAAACACCCAGCTTGGCAGACTCAACTGCGGAGTAGCAGAAAACTGGTGGACGGTCAATCAATGGAGTGGAGGTTCTGGCCTCACGAGTTCCCATGCGAGATCGGAGGCACACTTTCCTACATCCACGCGGGCCCCGCCTTGCTTTGACTGTGAAATTTTTTCTTCTTTTTTTGGTATTTTTATGCTCTCTTTTTTGTGCTTTTCATTTGTTTTGCTTGATGTGCCTGGTCTTCCCCACCAACCATTCTGGATATTGCAGGAGCAGGATCTGATTGCTTGCAAAACCCAGTTCGTGGAAAACTACCATGCTGAAAACATGATGAAGTAGCAGAAACAAACACGTATGTTTCTACGAAAGAGAGAGACGAAAAGTAGAGACCTGGAAATCCTAAAACTGGGGGCTTGGGTTGTCCGTCGTCATCGAGTCCACTTTTTGGGTGTTGGTTTTGTATGTTTGTTCTGCTACTAATGGGGGTGGAAACCTAAATTTTGTAAATATGGGTAAAAACAATATATGCCCCAAGATAAGTAGAGTCAATGTGAAGTTTCTTAGATTTGTTGGATCTTTTCAAATCATTAGAAAAGGGTGATTTTGTAGTTAGGGTTTTGGTTAGAATTATGAAAAATGAAATTGTGTTGGATTATAAGTTGATGAGTTGTGTAGTTGCATCTGATAATTAATGCATGTTCTTCTATAGTAGATAATTTTTCTTGGACTAAGATCTTAGGTTGTCAAGATTTAATTTTAAATTATGAGAATTCTAAATTGATCTTTTCTTGGCATTTGTGTTGCTTAGGTTTGTAAGTGCTAATTAATGTGGTGAAGGATGGCATGCGCGTGATTTCCTTTTTTTCTTTTTTTTTTCCTTTTTTTTTTCCGTTTTTTTTTCTGTTTTTTTTTTGTAGCAATTGACTAATTTACATAGAACAAGTTGATACCATATTATCACACATCCTTCTAAATTATGGTTGCCAGTTAGTTTGTTGCAAATAGTTGATTTAAAGAATTTACTATAATATGATTGATTTATAATATTTATCATTATGTAAAATTTAATATAATATAATTTTAAAATTTTAAAATAATAACATGAATTATTTTATTAAAATAAATAAAAAAATTATTAAAAATTAACTTAAAATATTAATTTTTATTTATTTAATCAAATGATATTTTGAATTAAATTATATAAAACTTTTACTTTTACTTTTTTAATATTCTTTAAGAACTTAAAGAAATAAATAGTACTTTTTAATTTTTAAAATAAAAATCCAAATATTAAATAACAAAGATTATGGATTTATTAATTAATTTATCACTTCAAAAAAATACTATTAAAAAAATAAAAGATAAAATAAAATTGATATTTAATATTTTAAGTTTAGAATATATTAATTAATAATTTTAAAAAGTTTTAAGTTTTTATTTATTGTAACTAACTAATACAAGATTATTTAATTTAATTAGTTACATGATTGGTTGGTAGAATGATGCAACTATGTATATATTCTCTAATAGCAAAGATAAAGGTTACAAGTTTTATTCAATGATGTCATATCAATCATTTATATATTTTAATTACATAATGTTCAAATATAAATATAAAATTAAACTTAATTTTGAAACTTTTTTTTTATTTTTGTATAGATTTAAAAATAAGATTCTAAATTAACTTTTCTTTTAATGTTATAGTTTTAAAATTAATTTCATATCTTTTAACATAACTGTCTTTTAATTTTAATTTCTAACTATCAATCATAAAAATTTAGATAACTTTATAAAATTTTGCAATTTTTCATAAAGGTAATACTTGATTAATTAAATATATGTTTTATTTTAATGTGTTTTTATTAAACATACAAACATGGTTCTCTTAAGTATTCTAAAAACATAATATTGATCTAAAAGTACAATTATTTCTTTTATTGAAATACAAGAACAGTATATAAAAGTATAACAAAGTTATTCTAAACCTTTTTTATTACTAAAAAAAAACTTACAGAACCTTCAAATTTAAATTACTTTCTTCTACCACATTACATGAATCTAATGTTTTTTAGATTAATTACATTGAATTTGTAAATCATAATATCGTAATAACAGTGAATATGTGTGAGTCTGATCATGAAAATGATTTTTTTTTTTTTTCGGATCAGACACAATGACTTCTCACAAAATCCTTTTTTGATAATATTAGGAAAATAATATTTTTAGTAGTAAAAATTTTGAACATGAGTTTTATTTTTGATGATATACATTAAGTTTTATATTATATTAAATACACATTTTTTTGTGGTATTTCTATCCTTGTAATAATATATGTAAAATTGAACACACTCTTATCAAAAACATATTTCTTACACACAAGACCTAAATTTTTTTATGATTTGAAGATGAAACAAATAATGAAGAAAAGAAATTTCAAAAAAGTCAATGATTAATTTCATCAAACTATTTGAAAACCTTCCATTGCACAAAAACGTTTGCAAATACAGTGAAAACATAAAATCAACAATCAAAATTGTATTATACATAAATTCAAAGAAAAGTTAAAGTACATATTGTGAATTTTTATGCCTCATTTTCAAATTCACTGTATGGAATCAATACAAAGGCATATTGTACAAAAGAATATAACTATTCTTTAGAAATTTGCATGATAAAAACATGGTGGCACCAGGAGTAAGTTCCTTTACAGCTGAAGTGTATTATGATTTAGAAAGCATATAATTATTATTACACAAAAATTATGTCTTAATTCCAATCATCAAAAGAACCACATATTAGTTAGAGTTTTATTTCTTTTAAAATCTAAAATTAACAAATACTGTATGCATTTGTGTAGACAGGTTCATTTCTTGAAACATGGCTATAGCTTGCATGAATACTGTGATTTTATTCTTAAAAAATAGTTCAAATATGTACTTTTAGAATGTCTGTGTTTTGGATAGAATTTTAAAAAAATACACATTTCTATTCCATTAAGCTTTGAAAATAACATAACCCCCATTCACTCAAATACCCACATAAATATAGAAACAAATAACTACATAAAAATATGAATTTTTGAAAGGAGAGGTAAAAATTTGATATTTGATAAAAAAATTTAGGTATTGTAAAATGACCATTGAAGGCCCATTCTGTCATGGAGGTGTCCAATTGCAATGTTAGTAGACAAAAAAGGCCCAAATCTGCCTTGGAAGTGCCTTATTGCAATGGAAATGGATGTCTTCAAAGGCTACCGGAAAAGCCTAGACCTTCTACGGCACATTCAATGTGTCCCACTTCGGTGGACAAGGAAGCCTTACTTGATGAGTTGCTTAACCTAAAAAATGCTTTAATGGACCAAGAGTATCACATGAAACTTCACATTCAACATGCTCTAGAGATTGAAAAAGAAAACAAGTATGTATTGCAGTTTTAAAATTTACTTTAACCCATCTTCATAACATGAATTGATGGCACAGATATCCATTCAGTGGTTATATATATATATATATTTTAAATTTCCTAGTACTATTAAACTTTGTCAAATTTCCAAAGGTTAAATAATAATAATAATATTATTATTATTATTATTTTAGAAAAAAATACATTAAATGTTTAATATGCAGCAGGAAATCACAACAACTATATTCATTTATGAATACATTTTAGTTGTTATCTTCTTTTAAAACAATGCATTTATGTTGGTAGGAATCTTGAAAATAGTGTTGAAAGTCTTGAATTAGCATTTGGATTAGAAGCTCCTCGGATGGGAGGGGAGTTCAGATTGATTGCAAAACTTTTAGGTATTGTATTATGATATTATGATTATTTTATCTTGTTTTAAAACATTGAATAAAATCACAATCGTTGCTATAAGATTTTATTTTATTTTTTAATGCAAATTTCAATCAAGATAATATTTTAAATGCATGCAATGTTACAATGGTGAATAATGCCACTATACAATTGCATTTGTAGTGTTTAGGTTTGAAAGCACGTTTGCGTGAGAAACAAATCATATGTAATAGTCAAGAAGTTGAAATTGGTTTACTTCGTAAAGACATACGTGTGACTCATTGCCGAGTAAAATTCTAAATATGTAATCAATACTAGAATAGCATTTAGTAATTTACATAAAAAAAAATAAAAAAAAATAAAGCATCTTCATAATGCATTACAGATTTCTGATACACATTCACAATTTTTTCTTTGCTATTTTAAATTCAGTGTAAAGTTCATGCTTGTTTAAAGTTTGATTTTCACATTAAAGTTGAACAGTTTGGCAAATTTTCACAAATGATGGTATTAATTGTTATTATAAGTAAAATGATATAATCTTGTTGTAGCTAATTTCACATCTGAAAAGGTGAAAATCGATCTTTTCATATTGTTTTTTCAGGAGTTTTGTTTGCATTTTATTATAAAATCATCTTAAAAAATTGAATGTTTTCCTTTTTGATAATCAGGAACTTGAGATTGAACGCGATTTCTTTGCAAAAGAAGTTGGCACATTACAAAAAAGCACAACAGGACTTCGACGTATATTTGCCAAAGTAAGCAACGGAAACAAGGAAATTAGAAAATTACGTGAAAGGATCAAGATACTGAAAAGATCACACGAAGAAACAAAGCAAAAAATTAATGTATGGCTTTCAAATGGAAAGAAACACCATGTCATCAAGACTTTATCACTGAGATAAAATTTGTGTAGCAGTATTATTGTTGCCAGTATCATCAATATATGATCATACAAAGTTTGACTGATGATTTCGCATTACACAAAGTCCATTGAAAAACTTCACAGTTCACTAATACACACACACACACACACACACAGTATATATATATATATATATATATATGTATGTGTGTGTGTCATAGAAGTCATCATTGTTAGGAAATGTATGGATACACCAGTGAAGCATGAGATCCTCCGAACTGAAACTCTGTGACCACATGCTTCGGCATTTCGTGATGTAGACTAGGAAGAAAAACATCCAGGAAGTGAAAACAGAGATCGAGGAATGGAACAAAGTGAGCTCGGAATCGAAATCAGCCGTGAAGAGTGTGGCATTGAAGCTCGCAGAGCTTCAGAGCCACTCCGAGGTGCTAACAAAACTGAAGCACCAGGTCGATTGCGAGACGACGAGTTTGGAGCACCAGATTGCGAAGGTGCAGGATGAGACTCGGTGCATCGCCAAGGAGAAGATTGCAGCTCAGCGGAGAGCCGAATCTGCTCAACTTGTGGGAACCCCTGATGGAAGGATCAGCCCATCAGGGAGAGCCAGAAAGCATATGAAGGTGCCGGATCGGCCTAGTTCACCGAACGCAGATGCAATGGCGAAGCTGGAGCGGGAGTTTCTGCAGCAAGTCCAGTCAGCCGCCGGTGAGTTCGTTGACACAGTTCCTACATCTCAACCCCCGTCGCCGAGAAACGACGATCAGCTTCAAGAGCAACACCTCTCCTTCGAGGCCCAACGAGAGTTTTTCACGAACAAAGTCGACGACGCCGAGACCCGGTTTCTGAAGGCCATGGAAGAGATCGAGTATGGAAAAGCGATGTCCATACTGGGAGCAAAAGCTGATGCGGCGAGGACACTGGCCGCAGCGGAAGCCGCGCGACTGGAGGCTGAAGCTCGGGCGATACAAGCACAGGAACAGGCGAGGAGGTTGGAGCAACAAGCGAAGAGGTTTCAAGAGCAAGCTCTGGAGCAGGAGACGAGGTTGCAAGAGCAAGCGAAGGGATTGCAGGCCGAATTGGACCGACTGAGGGCCATGGGATCAAGCGACAAGAGGTGGAAAAGCGAGAAGGTGACCATCATGGTGGGAGAGCTAGTTCTCCTGGAACAAGACTACAACGTCCAAGTCAAGGACCACGGCGCAGAGATCGACGTCGACATAGACATCCACCACACAACTGCACTCGGCAACGCCGACAGCGCTCAACTAGCGGCTCTGAGCGACGCCAGAGCATCCGCGGAAGCCGAGGCGCGGCGTCTAGACAATCAACTAGTGCTGACAGTGGGGGAGCGAGACAGGCTAGCCATGGAACTCGCGACGCTGCAAGGCATGAGCACGAAAAGCAAGCGATGGGAATCCGAGGTAGTATCAGTAATTGTGGGAGGCAAGACGCTTCCGCAAGAAGGATATCAGCTCACTGTTCGAGACGAAGGCGCCCAGCTCGTGATCGATGTACAAATCTCCAATGTCAGCGACGCGAGCAGCGCGGCGCCGGTGGACGAAGCAACGATGAGCGCAAGCAATTTTTCACTTCCTCCCTCAGATAGTCGAGTTCCTCTTCTGGACGATCAATCGAAACAAGACATCAACGCCAACATCCAGGAAGAGTTGCAGTATCTGGAAAACATCTCCGACGTAGTTGCATCGCATTCTGCTCCTTCTGGGCCCAGTTCCAGCCATGGCGATGGCGCTGGCAACAGCTGAAGCGCACGCTCATTGCCATAGCTCTGCATGGTTTGCATGGGATTGTGTTGCGTGAAACTCATGCTTTTGCTTTTAGGGCTTGGGTTTCTGGGTTTTCTCTTGCCAAGCTGTATCCTGTTGCTTTGAAGTTGTGGTCTGTGGTGGGTCAGTTGAGCATTGGGTTTGCTTTTGTTGGCCGTGGTTTTGATGCTCATGGAAGTTTTGCTAATGTGGGGGTTTTTGAGTGATAGGAGGGGATTTTATTGTTGGGACCTCATGGTTGTGCTTGAGGGTTTAATGCTCTACGGAAACCAGTTTTGTGGTTTTTCTTATAAGGAATTGGGTCTTTCTTTTTCTAGCTCAAATAACAAGTGTATCTACAAAGAAAAATTTAAAATTTATCTACATACGATGAATATATATATATATATATATATATACACATTAGATATTATACTTAAGTTTTTTAAAAATTATGATTGATTTTAAAAACAATAATTAGATTAATATGTTGAATTAATTCGAACTAACTAGCTTTGATTTCAGCCGGATTTGATAATAAAAAAATTATCCAACTTGAGCTTCTGAGTAATCGATTGTCATTGGAAATCAATTACACAAGTTGTGCTGGTCCAAATGTTGGAAAATATTCCTTGTTAATTAAAAATACATCAACGTCTGTGATTATGTAATTTTTCCTAAATTCTGTGTAGCTTGTCTAACTTTCAGTTTTTTAAAGTTTAAAATATGTAATGTGAAGGTAATATATAGTTTACAATTTACATATATTTGATTTAATGAATACAGTTCAAATTAACACAACTAAATTATACAACTTATAACTGTGATGAACTTACATAATCAAACATAATCAAAACTAATTGATTTGCATAATTTGATTCAATGAATAACTGAAGGAAAGATAAAAATAATAATATAAAAAATGAAAATATGTATATTTATTTGTGTTACTTATATATTATTCTGTGTCACATACTTATAGAAAAATCATGTATATGTCTTGAGTACTAAATAATTTTAATTTAAAACGAAAAAATACTTCTGATTCAATAACATAACAAAAATAAATAAATAAATAAAAAATGATAATTCATAAATAATTTTTAATAATAACCCAATCCTATATCTTACAACATAAGTTAAATTTAAAATTAATGCAGATTTTATATGCTTTACATGATTGAATATAAATTTAATATTATATTTTATCAATATGTTAAAAGATTTGTATTATTAATCTATGTGTTCGGAAAATGTTACTGTCAAATATTCATATTTTATCAAAGAAACACTAAATTATTAAATTATTTAAATTGTCATTCTAATAAATATTATAGGAATTAAAATTTTGTGAATTAGTATTGAAAGAATTAAATATTTATTTTTAGATTTGTAAGGCATACTTATAAGTTAAAATCTAAGATTTTATTTTTATTTTTATTTTTTTAATATACCCGAAAATAAAACATAAAAATATAAGAAAACATGATCAGATAATTTATTTTTTCCAATATTAGTTTGTTAGACTTAGAGAAGTTAATTTTATAAATTAATTAATAAGTGGATATTTTTATACATATGTAATTCATGTGCATTCTGATATCTTTTTTCAGAAATATTTTAAACTTAGGTTTTAAAAAATGCCATTATATATATATATATATATATATTCAATGAATTTTAGGTACACACATGAAGTTATTGCGATCAGTGTATATTAAATTAAATGGTGAGTGTGTGATGATAATTAGTGTTAATACCACAAAAAAAATTTAAATTCAAAAAATTAAAAACTATTGTAATTCTTTCATCAAAATAATGTTTGAATTGAGAAAAACATGGAAAATATTTCTCTTAAATCCAGTACATTGAATGAATAATATTTTTTAATGTTAAAGTTCTGAATTTTTTTTAATTACTTTCTTAAAAAGAATATCTTTGTATCCTGATACCTCAAGTTTATTAATTTTTAAAGCTAGGAAGGAATCATTTAAAAAACAATTGTTGCTTAAAAATAAAATTTGGATTTGTGTGCATGCATAGTTGGATACAAACACAAACACGTAATGAAATTTATATGAATGTATGAAATATTGGCCTTTTTAACCCAAAATAATTTATAATAGAAAAACAATTCACAATAGTGTGTAACATCTGCAATTTTCTCTCACACATGAAAACTGTGAAAATGGGTGTTTGTTAAATTTTTCCGATTCTGATATAAATTAACCAGTATTTCCCATCTAATAACTCAATTTCTTCTGATTTTTCATGCTATATAACCAAAGATTTCGAATTCTATAATACATGACATTCAGTATCCACACAGATATAATAAGTATGTAGGTTGTTCAAATTACATGTTTAGAATACCAACTACATTATTACTAATACTGTGGAAAACATCCCATTTGTTTTTTCTTTATGATGAATCTAGTTACACGTGGGAATATAATATATCCCATTTGTTGTTATACTTTTATTACTAATACTGTGGAAAACATCCCATTTGTTTATATATACACACATACATATATTATTCATTTTATAATTTTAAAAAAATTAATAAAAATTTGATTCTCTATGAGATTTTACTTATTTGTAATGCAATGATTTATATATATATATATATATATATATACATATATGGACTCAAAAAACTGTTTAAGTGTTGACATATTTTGAAAAGAACTGTAGTGAATTATAACATGTGGTTAATGCAACAAATAAAGTATTCATTTATAGCTACCAAATCGGCCTATGACCAATCCAATTTGAAGCAATATTGAAACAATTTTTTCAATGTGGTATCTAATTATATATTAGTACTTTGTTTTAAGACCCTCTTTAGCCTTAATAACTACCTCCAACCTCTTGGGCATACTTTCTATTAACTTTTGGCACAAAACTGCTTCAATTTTATTTCCATAATTTCCAAATCTTCTTTAGTTTTGTCTCCCAAGTATTGAATCGGCATTTGAGGTGCTCCCAAAGATGTTCAATGGAATTAAGATCAAGAGACTTGATAAGCCAATCCATTACATTAATCCCATGATAATCAAGCTACTCCCATGCTAATTTTGAATTATACTTAGGGTCATTATCTTGTTGAAAGATCACCTCCTCTTCAAAAATGCTAGATTCTTTAATATTAGAGAACAAATTTTTTTCAAGAATTACCACAAGTTGCTTCGCATCCATCTTCCTATCAATTATCTATCCAATTCCATTCCACCATATATATCTCCATACCATTATATTTTCATTACTATGATTGACTATTTTTTTGATCTTCTTATGAAGTAAGGACTGACCCTTTTGTTTCCACACCCACTTTCTATAATCTGACCAAAATCTATTGATTTTTGTCTCATCTGGCTAGATAATCCTCTTCCAATCCTCCATAGTCTATTTCTTGTATTTCATAGCAAAATCCAAGCATTGTTTTTGATGGTAGGTAGATAATAGTGGCTGTTTTTTTCTTCACCACAACCTTCATATTGTATTTTTTAAGGATATTTTGGATTGTTTAGATTGACATAAGATTATTGATAATGTTGTTAAGATTTTTGGCAACCTCAACAGCATTTTCAGCCTTCCTAGTGTTGATTTGGCTAATGATTGTTCTTTCATCTACTATAGTGAGTTTCTTTGGCCTATCTTTTTTAAAACTTTTCATGTTAAGAATGATCTTTTTTATTAGTCTAAAGATAGTATCTTTATTGCAGCCAAGTTCAAAAGCAATCTAGGCATAAGATTTTTAAAAATGAAGAAGAACAAAGATGATGTTGTCTTAGAGAGAGCAAGGAATAGATCTCATATTTGTCCAAGGAATTATCAGGGACACAAGATGGTGCTATTATAACTGCTGGTAAGAAAACAATGATGTCATTAGATTAGTGATAACATTGTTATAGTATACTTTATAATGACAGAATGATATAATGCTCTGTAATTAATATGAACAAGTAATTAGATATCACACTCAAAAAACTATTTCAATATTGCTCCAAATTAGATTGGTCATAGCTCCTAATTGATTCTTTTGAATATAAGCCTGTTTAATAGGCTATAAAAGAGTATTTTATTTATTATATTAACCACATGTTATAATTCACTATAATTCACCTATAATACATTTTTCTTTCCAAAATATATCAATATTGAAATAGTTTTTTTAGTCATTGTATATATATATATATATATATATATATTAAAGTTTATAAAAGAATATTAAAATATATCTTAAAATATATCCTATAATAATAATTATAACTCTCAAATATTAAAATATTATTTATTAAAATAGAAGCTTATTATTTATTAAAAATTATGATTATATTTTTACATCTATTTCAGACTTGATCAAATATGTTTCACATCTAATTTCATATAAAAAATTGCAAAAGCAAAAAATAACATATTTGGTAAATTTTTAATAGAATATATAAAATAAATAATCTTTTTATAAGTAAATTATTTTAATTTTACTTTTAGTTTTTTTTTTAAATTACAAATGATATAATATGATACAAATGATATATATATATATATATATATATATTAAAGAAATGATTTAAAGAATTTAAAAGCCTACATTTTTATTTTTTTACTTTTATCTTATATACTATATTTTTGGAATTTTATTGTATTATAGTTAATTATTGTAGTGAAATGATAAAAGTGCCTCTTCATTATACAACTTATCATATGAAAGATACAGGATACATGTATAATTATCTAAGTGGTCTATTACAAAATATCAACAACCTTTGCTTCATCAATCTATAAGTTCCTACACAATAAGTTCACACTAATTAGGTCCTTCTAAAACTTAACAATAAATCATCAATTTTATTATGTTTTATCTCTTACCACTTTGGAACTTATAATTCATTATTCACACCTCCAAATGAAGTAATATTGTGGCATAGTACCAAATAAATAAACAAATAAAATAAAATAAAAATCATTCAAGCTTGTCTCCACACATCACCCTAACTCTCAAACATCACTCCAAATGTCTCCCTTATAGCTCGCTACCAACATATTTCTTAAAAGAAAAGTGAAAATCCTACAACTGTAACTTCATTCACTAATTTATATTGTTCTCAAGAAACCAAGATTTCAAACATGATGTTTAATGTTTTCAACTGCAATCAAAACAATACAAACCAGAACTTCTTCCTTCATTTCTTTCCCTTTTTCCTGTAGTTTTCGTGTGTTTTGTTTAGGTTTGATATATATATATATATATATTTAAATAAATAAAGTTTGTTTGGGTTGTTTTTGTGTGTTTGTGTGTGTGTCATGTTTTGTTGTGTTTAGTTCCGGTTTGTCTTCGTGGTGTGATTTCCATAAACCCGGAGATTTTCTGCACCAGCAGCATGGCATGACGCTGGAGGAGGAGACGGAGGAGGCGCCAGTTGTGCTGCTCGCCATGGATTCTCGACGGTGATTGTCTCGCTCGGTTCGCAGTAAGTTGAGATTTGAGCTCTGTTTTGTTTCGTTTTTTCTCCTAGAATTGTGTACAAAGTCGAGGTGGGTCGAAGTGATGGATGTTGAGTGAGGGGTCTTTCAGAGAGGACTATTATTGGGTTCCTCATAATCTTCCTGCAATCTCCTCAAACGGATCGTTGAACAAGCAGCTTTGCTGAATCATGCAAGGCAGTGGCGATTTTGGAGAATTTGGGGTTGTGGTGATTCAAGGAGCTTGCATTTTAAGACTTGTTGAAGAATTTTGTTTGGGTTGAATAGCTGCTGCGTGATTCATCTGCGGGATAAGGATTTCTGCGCTAGATATGCCTGTGGTGTTCTTTTCAACTCACACTTATTGCTCACAAGGTTTGCTGATAGAATGGCAGCTTGCAGAGTTTGATGTAACTTTAGGGTGAAGGAATCGACAGTTGGTTTTATTTGTCTTTATTTTTCATTTTAAAAAAGAATTATGAATTTTTTCTGCTTTGCGTGGTTTGCTCATTTTGTTATTTAAGACCTGAAATCCGAATTGAGGTATTCGTAATCTAGGAAAGCATTGATAGGGTTTTGCATCGTTTTTGTCAAACTCTACACAACGCTAGTTTTCGCAATTCAGGATACGTTGCCAATGTTTGAATGTATCGGTGTACTGGGTGCTCACTAAACATGTGCGGTGTCATTTGCTGCATGTTTAGTCTCTAGTTTGTCCCAGCCTTCTGTTTGCTGCGTCAGTCACGTGTGCCAAACTCCACTTATCTTAATGAAATTTATACATCGTTTTTTGCTTTTAGGTGAGGTCAGGCCTCTTAAGTTGAACGATGAATCCCATTGTGGACCTGCCAGGAATGGAGGCTTATCGATCAAGCCAAGCTAATCTTTCGCCAAGTGTGCTTGTTATAGCTTTTGATCCTTTCCTACCCCTGGTAAGGATCCCAGTACCTGTTGGGCGAGATGAGGACCCTTCCAAGGGACCTTACGTGCTCGCATTCCGAAACGAGGAGACTTGGCGTGAAGCTTGGCAAACCTGCAAGGAAAAAATTGCTACTCAATGTGAAGTAGGAGCAAAAGTGGGTTGCTCTGTAAGCGCTGCCATAGCGTGCAGACAACCCTGGTGGAAGTCTTACCTTCCCTTCTTTGGCTCAGGTACTTACTCTAAACATTCATTCTCATCTGCTGACATGCTAAATCATCATGTGCTATCATAAAATCTTCTCCTAAGCTTTGCAGCCATTCAATTATGTTGAAAGGTTTTCCGGAAATGAATGAATGAGTGCCTGCTTATTCTATTGCTCAGGGCTTAAGTCTCCAGTTTTCTCTGGTGAATCATTTAGTTTTTTCAACCCAGGATCCGATGACCAATTCAGAAGGCAGGATTGCGAGGAGAGAGAGATGCGAGGCTGCCTGTTATCCTCTCACGAACGCTGCTTCATGTTCGCTCGCGAAACTTGTGACCCAGTTCATGCCAACATGAGAATTGCAGTGCCCGGTGCACCGATCGAGAGCCGCTTCAGCGGTAGGCCGAAAGTGAGTACCCACGATGAGCTCCCTTCCCTGGCCACATCTCCTGATAATTCAGAACCTTCTAATTTGGACCAGGAGAGCTTTATATTACCCCGAACAACTTTTCGGGGCCGAGAATTGATGCAACATGAGCACAGAGTCGATTTTAGGGAAAGAATAGCGTATTGGACCTCCCCTGGACCTTCACGTGAAGGTACCTTGGGGTCGTCTCCGAAGGAGAGCCGGGTAGGAGGCCTTGTGCATCCTGCTTCCAGAGATGGCCCTCCTCAACCTGAGATGAAGAATCCAGCCTCCAAAGGCCCAACCTAAATTGCATCAGAGTGGTTGCAGAAGCTGCAGAGGTCTGTGATGAAGAAGCTCAGCTCGTGATATTTGTAAAGATTGTAGAAGCGATGCAAGGTATGATACATTTACTCCTTAATTTGAGATAAGCTATAGTAAATCAATGTTGGAGATTAGCATCGGGATGATTGCGGATGTCTTTTGGTTTATCAGATGCCATTTAGTTAGAAGGAAGTTTCATGACTTGCTTAATTTGTATATCATGGCGCTCTATTGTTTCCGCCCTTCGAACACTTCAATCTCAATCCTGGATTTAGAGGCTGTTTCTATAATATCCTCTTTGTTGCATAGCTGCCACAGTGATGACAGCCATCTAGGCAGTTTGATGGTGGATGACCTCTTAAGTTTAGATTCAGAACAGGCTTTACGAAAACAAACTCTAGTCGATTTAACGTAATTAGGTCTAATTACATGGAGGTGAACTCAAGATTACACCCCACTCTGGGTGTTTAATGTGTGTTGTCAGTACATTGCAGATGTTTTGCATGCACTCATTAAATGCTGATCTCAGCCTTGTACAGAGAAGATACCTACTTGGGGATAATGATGTCCAGCTTGGGATCTTGGATTGAAGGACTGATTCTTACCAGAAATAGTCAATGTGATAGTGTCATCCAACAGAATAGTCCTTATTTTCCACTTTGTTCATGAAAACTGAAGGGTACCTATTGCCTGTGATTTTGTGTCCAACTGGCCAAAGCTTTTCTGCTTTCAGTTTTAAAATAGCTTCTCATTTTTCCCTTTTTTAGTTTTATTTTTACGTCGAGCTACCCATGGGTTCTCTCTCCAACTGGAGCGCTGTGTTATGGATCAGAGAAGACGATGTAAGTTTTCCTCCACTTGCCACATCCATTGTGAAGTTGGATGCTTGGGTGAGTTCATGTTAAGAATGAGGTTGATTGGAAAATACGCTGTAGAACGCGTGTCTACAACGACAGTGATAGCTAGTCTGTGTCATTTAAGTGTCATGCATCAGTACACAACGGTTGTTGACAGGACAAAATAATAGAGAATGTAGAAAAAGACCGTCGTAAAACAATAGCGAGTTCACAATCAGGAGATTCAGGTCACTGCTCTGTGGAATTGAGATTTCCTCCTAGGACAAGGGAATGGATTAACCACGTTAGAGACCGAACCTCACATGTGGGCAGACTACGCATTGACAAAAATCCAGATGCAGGTTTACAAGAGACAAGGATCCTGAACTATTTTGTACATCAAAATAGATATGCCAACTTTCGAAAAAACAACCAGGTGAACCTTACTTCCCAGGACATGATCTTGTGTGAGTACAGATTGTTCAGAGACCGAACAATCGTTGTCATGATGATATAAAGTACAGAGGCACAGTTCAACATAAGGACTTGACAAGTCGCTGGTTTCACCGGATCGCATGGGACCCTTGAGCCTCAGTTCTCGCAGAGTACACGGGAGTTGCAAGTAAGCTAACCTCAGCATTCAGGGATTCTTCAATTCAAAGAATAAAAAAAAATTCCAAAATATAAGAACTATGAACCTGAGAATGCATGCCTGCAGTGATTGCAATGATTCATTCGACGTCAAAACATTCTGAGCATAAATCCACGTTGTAGGGCTCAATGGTGGGGCTGTGACATTATCTAAGGTCGCCAAAAGGGTCGACGTACTGATGCAGCCGTCGTCCCTGCTGAATCGCTGTCAGAGTGTGAAGCGGGGACTTGCTTTTGCATATGATGGGCTTGAGAATTTCTGTATGTATGAAGATTAGCCTTAATGGTTTGATTTAAAGAATTAGGATTGGACTTCCTGAGCTGTAAACCGCTCTGCGACCTCGATTTCGGGCCTGCAAACGGAGAAGCCAAACGGTACAATGCAGGCAAAGGTCCAGCACAGCTTCCCACGCTCTCCTGATCATCATCCTGCTTTTCATTTTCGTCCTCATCAAATTTAAGCTTCCGGACGCCGAACGATGTCTTAGTCATGGACAATTCGTCGCTGATCTGGCTGGCAACACAACTATCGCCAGTGTTGGACATATCTCGTCTCTTTGCACGCTCAACCTCGGTCATCTTTTGCAGTGAATCTCTTGGCAGAAGAATTTCTGGGGATCCACCTCCACCAGCTTTTTTCAGTGGGGAAGGTCTCACGAGAGATTCCTTTGGTTGCAGCAGCCCTGCAGCATGTTGTTGCCGAAGCGAGAGTGGCCATGGATATGTCATCGGGCATTGGAGGTCCACATCTGCACTCCCAATCTCGGTGGTACATATCCCAACCGTGCTCTTGACGGAAAGGCTTTCACTAACTGATTCATCTTTGTCGAAATCATTATCAAAAATCCTGTTCGGAGAATTGTGCGCTCCCATTCTTGCAGCTCGTTCTAACCAGTTCCACACCCACCCAGGCTTGTCGGGAAACGTATTGTCAACGATCCATGCCGGAGCTTTCTGTGACCTTGACCCAGTTTTCCAATGTTGTCGCGACATGGCATACTCCATCGCTCGCTCCCGTTTTAGGGCCGCCTCTTGCTTGCTTTTCAGAATCGCCTGACAATCCTGCGCCGTGCGGAGGCTTCCATTCCAGCTCTTGCTCACTTGTTCCATTCCGGTTCTTGCTCTTCGAGCTGTAATACGCTTAGGCGACTTCGTTCTCGACATCTGTGTGCTAACAGATGGTGCTTCTTCAACCTCATTCTGTGTCGTTTCCCCGCCTGGGTTCTTAGCCCGGGCCAACTCAATCGCATATCTTTTACGACCTCTGTGGCCTCGAATTGCAGCTTGTATCTTTACAGCAGCCAAGACTCTCTCCCTCTCGCTACAGCTCTTATCTTTCCGTGTACTAGTACTTATGAAAGCCGGCTTCGCGTTTTGTCCACCATTTTCCCTCGGATCCGAGAATGCAACAATTGTTGCCAATGGAGTCTTCTCTGTGGCCGATCCGGGATTTCCTTCCATCGGAATAGGACAAGGTTTACAATCTACTCTTGAAGCACGGGATCCCCGTGATCCTTTCCTGTCAAGGAAAAGAGTAATCTTTGCCAATTGTGCAGCCTTCTTCAGAGTCCCTTGTGTCACCATGCCTGAAAGCTTACTTGTGGCAACAGCCGGGAACAGAGTCTGAGAGGAGGACTTCATCCTTGTGAACCGACTCGTTGGAGATGAGCCTCCTTGTTGCTTAGGTTTCTCGTCCATGTGCAATGGCTCTAAAATAAGATCGGTCTTGACAACAGAAGGCGATGACGAGCCACTCAGAGGCTTCCGTTGCACGCTGGGAAGTGGCCCAGAGAAGTACTTCTTTAACTTCATCGGAGAAGCAAGATTGCTTTTCGTAGGTTCCCCTTCGGACGAGTGCCTTACCGTCAGAAGCGGCCCCGATTTGTGCTTTACTTTAGTCTTCAGAGATTCCAGACGAGGAGGCAATACAAGCGGCAATGGCATGGGCGCCGTTGTGGCCCTTGCAGAAGCTGGAGCAAGATGTGGTGAACTCTTGACATATTGCAGCCTTCTTGGCTTGAACTTTGAACCCGCACAAAGGGGTAGAGCGGATTCTAATGATTTCCGATGGGGAGTTTGCGACTCGGGAGTTGTCAGAAGGTGTTTCACATGAGAAACATTGAAAGATTTACGTCTGAAGAAAGACGAGTGTGATGTGTCCTTGACGGGAGGGGAGATATGAATCTCCTGTGACAGCTCAAAGCTCTCAGAAAGGTCATCTCTATCGTGTGTCTCCAGTGAAAGCGTCTCATACTGGCAACAGGTTTGAAGCTGTTTTCTCACCACGGAAGCCGCCCACGTCGTCTTCTTCCTCATGTTACCAGATGGCTATTTCCTGTGAACACTCATTTCTTCACAGTGCTCATGTTTTTGTTGTTTCCCATTCTACTTCTCCATCATCGATCATTGTAGCCTCACGTGCTCCGGTCCGTTGGCGTGAATTGGAGGGATTTCATACAAAGAGACGTAATTCTCAGGCTGGTATTCACCATCAATATAGCGACTCGAACGAAATCGTATCAGCTTCTCATGCAAGGCGCCTGCACAACTTGAGGAGGAAAACAAGTTACTGCAAGGAACGCGGAGTCGATGCTACGGCGAACCATTCTGCGAAATCGTGCTAAGCAATCACTTCCACGGCCTTTTAACGCAGAGAGATAGGATTTTGCTCGATACGATGAGAATCATTCAAGATAGAAAACCACCTGCAGCACTAAGATGATACTTTTCTAGTAGAGGATTCCGAGGCATAGAAAATTGTACTTGTTACACTTCAAAACTTCAACTGTTTAGAACTTCATGCACCACTATTCAGCAGAATAGCCACTTCTGCCCTAGAACCAAAGATGGCATAGTCATGAATGTTCGTAAGTTGTATACATTCTATAAAGCCAGAAAACTCGGAGGACCTAAATTTGAGTGTCCTCGTCGCTGCCATAGCTCAAATGAGGCAAAGAAAAATATGCGTTCAGCAAAGAGAGGCATAGGCCAACTTTCCCTCTCCTCAGTGACTGTCATGCGTCGATAGAGAAGAATGGGAGAGAGTAGAGTTGAACCCGAAAGTAATGGCATACCTTTCATGCTTGAGCTTCATTCTGAAGAACGCTCGCTTTGAACCTTGCAGTTAAGAGCATCGACGCATGCATGTCACCCTTGTCACTTGACTAAAAAGACAGGACAAAGCTTCCACCTCTTCCCTGTCACAGAATTTCTGAGCTGAGAGCTGAAGGACCATTCGGCAAAGTTTCTATGTCAACACTGAAGCTAACGCTCCCTCAAGTACCACAGAAGTTCGAAGGCAGAAACAAGAAAATGCTATCCAGAGTACAACATAGTGCTTGATCTATGGCGACGCTCCAATTGCAAGGGATTGATTAATAATCATAAAAAAAACTAAAAACTAAAAACAAAAAAAACGGAGAAAAGGGTAAGTTCAATGTAGTGCGAGGAAGTGTGCAAACAGAAAAGACTGCAAGGGTAAATGTCTCCTTGTAAAAACTCGCCCTCAAAATGAACAGTGCTGAACAGGCACTCTCTACAAACCCTGCTCGCTATGTTCACTAGAGATCAACAAATACAAGTATCACATACATAGTGGCCCTTTCGAGCTGGATCTACGAAGATTCTGATTAATACATAAACTGACAATCACATCTCATTCACTCCGCTATTACACCTCCCAGGTCAAAGCCATATTGCGTGCATCCCCGAGGACACACCACTGACCTTACACAAACTTCGCACCGCATCTGAAACTCCTTGCATTCCCTCCTCCTGTTCTGTCCTAAGACCTTCTCCACGTCAAATGCAACATTGCTCCCCACACGATCACTTCTTCAAGATATCCTTCTCATCCCTCCTCTTCCTAACACCAACACTTCAACAGAATCTTCATCACTCGCCTCGCTTCCAGCTAAGTGTGGAACATTTTACAGGAAAAATCCTGCGATACACACTAATGCGCAACAGGGGAAGAGAAAGAGCACACCCCATCTCACGAGTTTCCACGTGACTCTTACTCTCTCCCCCTCTCTCTCTCTCGCTCGCTCGATCGCTCGCCACAGCGCAGTCATACTCTGAAACGTCAGGAAAAAAAATTGGTAGCGCTGGTCGTGGCGAGAGCCTCTAAAGGTCCTCCTCTGTGTGTGGGTCTCTCTGCATACCTCACCACCAGGCTGGCTACTGTATCATAGTTCCCAAAATGAAAGACTCACCTCGCCTCGCCTTCGCCCTAATCCAACTACTCAGTACAATCTCGGAATTGTTCAACGACATGTGTATGTCAAGATTGTTATTACGTATTTGATCGAGTTCAAACTTCCCTTCCCAATGCAGGCATTCGGGGCCCATTTAGAATAGGGTGCGAATCGAGCGACAGTGACCCGACGCTGGTCACTCCCAAACCCACACAGCTCCCCCCACTTAAAAACTCCATGCCAGCCTAGAATTCTGCACAGTGTATTGCGTAGATGGGCACGGTACGACTACAGCGGGCGATGGTGGGGACAAGCGGCAACACTCACCATCCGAATGAGTGCTGGCGGGTGTGGCCTTTTGGAACACGAGCACCTCCCCGTGTGAGGGTGGTGTCGCTGCCAGCGTGGCTTAACCTCCAGGGTTTTGGCATTGGGAAGCGGGGGGGGGGGAGGTTGTGGGGGTTGTGTGCCGTGGTGGGGTCTTGTGCCGCGGTGCCAGGCAGCATGGGGGAATTCATAAAATTATTGGAGTCCCATCCGGAATAATCCCACCACGATCCCGTCGCAGCTGCTGCACAAGTCGCCGCTGGTCTGCGTGGGGTTGTGAGCCGATGAATCAATCCCCCTCCTCGCTCACTTCTGCACATCAGATGCTGTGCATCTCGTTGCAGCGAGCGAGTCTGCAACACGAGCTTCACGTCGTCGGGCTTTGCCTGCAAAGAGGGTGACGATAGCTGCGAGGCTGCGCTTGCATGTAGTGAGAACCGAACCCAAGATCTTACAGTTCTTCCCATTGTCGAACTCTGTCTGCAGTCGGGGTGGTAGTGGCTGCTAGGCTGAGGTTGCATGCAATGAGAATCAAACCCAAAATCTGATAGATGCTCTCATTACTTACGTGCTTCGAATCGGTAGTGTGCTTAGCGTGAAGCCAAGCTAAGCGTCTGAAGATCTACTGTTGGGTTTTTATGATGTGTGAAATTGATTATTAAATTTACTCGAAAAAAAATCTTAATAATTTTTAACCCTCTCGTGAAGTACTATAAGAATTGTATTTTAGCAATTACTTCAGCAATAAAAACTCGTTTCGGTTCATAATAGGTCTTATTGTATATCATACAATTTTGATTTTGTTACTCAATCATTAAATTAACAAAAAAATATATACATATATGTATATACACTTGTATGTTTTATCTAATCAAGACTATACTATTGGTTAAAACAGATACATGTTTTTTTTGTGTATATATATATATATATATATATATTAGTACCTTGGGACACTCACTTATTGATGGAAAAAAAAATCAAAAATCAAAAATCAAAAGTCAAACACATCAAAAAAATCAAAAAAAATAAAGGAAAAAAAAAACTGGTTGGAATCTACATAACAAAGAATTAAACTGTCAATGCTGATGAACAATATCAAAGGGAAATACTTCATTTGAATATAGATATTCTACTTTTAAAAGGTTTGAATATTTTGATGAGTTTCTATATTTTGTAGAGAATGATATATTTTATGAATGCAAATTTTTAATACATTTTTTAAAAAGTGTGTGCTTTAAAGGTTGACTTATCAAATTGAGTTGTGTAAATGCTTGTTGCTTTTAATCTTCATAAGTCTACTTCGTTTGATTTCTTATAATATTATACTTGATCCACTCTTATTTTAAAAAATAGATTTATTGATTTTTATTTTATTTTTCTAACATTGTAAATAACCCAGAATCACGTTGGGGCACCTTTCATAATCCTATACAGGGCTATGATTATCAGCAGATACTCCATGTCTGAACAAATACAAATAACAATACATACGTATGTATGTATGCATGTATGTATAGTAGCATTTGTTTGCTAAGAAAAAACATTGAGTGTTTTACAAAAATAAAATAAAATAAATAAGTAATAATTTCTTACAGCATAAATGTCCCACATAAAAAAACAAAAAATTACAAGATTTTCAAAAATCATATTCTTAAAGATAACAACCTTTACTTAAAATCAATGCATTAGTTGCTGCTATACATAAAACTTTATATTATATGAACTATTACTTTAAAAATAGTACTCCTGAATGAAAACTATTGGCATAATAATGTTACATAATTCTTTTGTTATATATATAATTTATCTTTTGATTATACAAAATAATTCAGATTAAATAAAATAGAAATTTTCATACCAATATAATGAATGAGATTTTTACTGCAATTTGTACCAAATTCATAGGTTTTTCAGGCTAATTTAAATTTTTTAGAAGTTGAAATTGAAATGAATAAAAGAATAATACAATTTATGTGTATGTATGTATTAATAAAATTCAATAGATCATTTATTTGATAATTTATGTACTAATTGTTTTATTTTTGAAAAAATTATCAACAATCTGAATCAATATTTCAATTCCAATTTAAAAATAAATAGTAATACTCAATCTATAAGAATTTTTTTATACAAATATTCATTTACTTGTTGATTAACAGCACTTTGGATCAAGTGTTTTTATTTCAATCAAATTAATAATCTGTAATGTCCTGATCTCAAATCAAAGAGATTTACATTAGAAATTTATTTCATCTATATCTTATTGTACATCTTATTCAGGATAATAATCCACATAGTTATAGAGATATTGCACATTGATATTATTATTCTTTAATTCCAATAATATTATAAAGATTATGGTTGATTTTAGCCATGACTTTGAGTTTGTATGCAAACCTCTAAAGATATTTTAGCAATACTTTCTTAAAACATATAATTCACAAACACATTTTTATCATATGTGGGTTAGAAATTGTAATACTTGAAATAAAAATCATGTCATTATCAAGACATCCACATAGCTATAAAACCCATTAACTTATACATTTAAATATGTGTTTTTATCTAATTTCTTGGACATTTGATTAACTTTTCTGAGGAAATTGATTGTTTTGATTCAAAAGCAATTCAAAATTGATTTTCTTATTTTTTTAATTTTAATTCTTTAGATTTTGAAGAAAATGACCAATTCATATTAGGTTACAACTATTTTGTACTTATTACAAATAAAAGTAGATATTTTTGTAATGTATAAAAAGAATTTCAATACTTTGTTCAAGATTAGGTTTAGAATTTTTTCTCACAATTTTCATTTCATACGTTATATTAAATGAGGATTGTAAGAATGTAGCAAAATCTTTGAAATAAACATGTTTGGATTTGAATGGAAGACAATCCCAGAAAAAATCTGATATGGATGGAAATTCTTTTAGGGATATTGAGGAAGTACATTCCAAAGGGTATAAAAATGCATATGATTTGGATCAAAATATTGCAAACATCTTCCTTGAGCATGTTACTTTACCAAATCACTTTGAATTGATTTTTAAAAAACAAAGATTATTATCGGAAATATCAATTACAATAGTTTCTATTTCATTCACCAAAATTACACTATTGTTATTATGAGATACAACAACTAGGTTTGAGTGGGTTGAAATTATTAAATCCCTATGATTATTCTTTCTATGAAATTTTTTATTTTAAAAATTCTAATAAATATAGTTTGAATTGTGAATTAATTGATTGATTGATGTATATATATATATATACATCAACAAAGATGAAAGAGATAGCTTGTGGACCATCCCAACTTCTCCCCACAACACTTACATTTAAGAAAGAGCAAGCAATGTCGCACAATTTTATGAGGGATTTAGCAAAAGGTTTCATTATCATGAAGACACGTTCATCCACCGGGAGTCTTTTGAAGTGCCATGGATCAAGGCAAGCTTCTCATGGAAATGACCCGTTGGATGTGATAAGCATTTTGGTTGGCACACGTGATGCAATCCACAATTGGCTACGCTTGTGTGGCCCGGGAAAATGTGTCCTATGGATTGAGCATGGGATCTCTAAAGGAAATTGTCATGAGGGTCATGACTCATCTTTTGTCTCATTGGAGTTGGTGTATCGACAAAGAGATTACCGCATCACTCATGTACATGTATTGCATGGATGCAAACTTGCACTCTTTGCTTCAAAACCCTCAAAGGCAAAGAAAAATAAGTTTGTAGAGGTTGGTGAAGATGATAGAGACTTAGATTGGAGTGGGTTGAATGATCAAGAATTCAAGTATACTTGTCACGTTGATACTAGCCATAGAATGGCTTCATGGGAGACATCAACTATTATGCGGTGGTATGTTGTCATGAAAGCTATTGTATTTAAAAAATTAAATACAATGTTAAGTCATGGAGGTGCTCTTTGGGAGTTTCGCCGCCTTCTATTGCAGGTAATCCTTCTATTATCTCAAAAAATGAATACAAGAATAAATGTAATAAAATTTGAGATTGAATTTCACTAGATGTTATAATTTTTGCTTTGAAATATTAAACTACTTTACAACTAGTTGTAATACTCAAAAATTTAATGGGATTTATTTTATTGATTTAAAGTTTTTAATCAAATTATGATGTTGAGGATAGTTTGGATTGTATTATTTGTTTGTTTATTTATAGTTTGTTCTTTTTCATAAAGATATAATTTTGAATGTTTTGAACCATGTGCATTGACTTTTTCATACCCTGAACATTGATTTTCACAATGTAGATTACAAACCTTCCTGAGTTCATTGATGTTAATTTTTGCAACATAGACCTTCAAAAGCAACTTACTCACCACCCTTATTCCATCTTTTTAATTGGATGTGATGCGGTTATGATTCGAACCACATCAAAAGATGTCTTCATTTGGAAGATTGTTCGATTTGGTTTCCATGAAGGAACGGTCACTCTTGATGGTGGGAAGAGCTTGAAGGGATTATTGGATTGTTTGGGAGGTTGTGATGCTCAAAAGGCTAGAAGTAATGGAGAAGAAAACGATACAAACCCTACTTCCTTTGGTGACAATGCAAACCCTAATTCATGCGAAGATGCAAACCCTAATTGTGGGGGCCATGCGCTGGATTGGGCCGTGTGGAGAGGAGTCTATCAAGGAGGCCCATTGGCAGCCATGCTCATGGCGGTTTTCGGCGAGGACGACGACGCCATGGTGCTCAAATCCTTGACCGAGTTCTTCGCAAAATGGAAAGATCGAGAGCAGTGTCGATGCTGCGCGACATTCGACCTCGGCACCGCATTCCGGGACTGCAGACATTTCGTGAACCCGGTCTCCAATTGGAAGCTGTCGTCGCAGGAACGATGTGCGCTGGCGCATCTACGCAGCGCCAGCCACGACGTGCGGCGCCAGGCCCTCAAAGTCTTGCTGGACTTGCTCTTAGACAGAAAGAGAGAGCTTCACTTGTCGAATGCACTCCAGAGGCACGCTCAATCCACGGCGCAGAGGAGGCCATCGCACTCCACGCCCGCGAGCTCACGGCCCGCCGCCGCGAACCCAACCGCTCCGCACTCGTCTGATTCGAACCCATCTCCGCACCTCGGCAACAAAGAGAATCTGAACCTGTTGTCGGGGTTGATGGCTGTGATGGACCGGCCATTGACAAGCCATCCTCTCGGAAAGCCCAAGCACTACATCGGAGACCAAACCCAACGAGCGTTACAAGCCGCGCAGATGAAATGGAGCGAGTTCGAAGACATGAAATCAGACAGATCAACAACACCTGCAGTCGCTCCGCCGCCGCATGTCCTTCAATGGCCACAAGTTCTCGAATGGATCGACAACGGATTCCTCGAAGCCTTACTGAGGGAAGGAACGGAACCAGGCGAAGAGACACATCTCATCCCTGTCGAAGACATAGCCGAAGCGTGCGTGCAAGCAGTACGCGTCGTGTCGGGCGAGAGCACGCACCGCATCGTCACCCGCCTAATCTCGCAACTACACGAGTTTGTGGACGTCTTCGGAACATTACGAATTGACGCCGCGCATCAGTCAGATCCAATGAAAGCCCCAGCATCGCAAATCGCTACGGCGAGGCTGCGATCGTCGTTTGCGACGATGTCGCGCTTCGGTCGATTACTCGCGCTCTTGCTTTCGTCGTCGGCGTCGATTGCTTCAAGCTTCACGGAGTCGCATGGCTTGTCACTCATCCTTGAGCTTTACTCTCTCCTTGCTCACAAATTCCCCACAAATGTTGGTGCATTTGACATGGCCAACCATGATATTCAAGGTGAAGTTTTACCAGGTGAAGTTTATGAGCCCCAATACCATCAAACCAAGATATGCAAAGGTTATTTTTCCCACCATCCTAAACCACAACCCTTGTGGGTTATTCACCATGAAAACAAACCCAAGTCTTCTTCTAAAGCAACCATGCCCCTGGCCCAGGAGGTACCCATATCTTCACCAATCTTGCACAGTTTTTTTGCAAGGAATTTGATTGTTGAAGATGCAATGAGTATGAAGAGCTGTTTGGAATCCAACTTGTTGCAAAAGAAATATGATGGTGTGGCAGTGGTTGGGGGTGATAAATTGGGGTCCATGGGTAAAAGAGAAGATGCAGTAGAAGTGGATGATTGCCAATTGCTTACATTGGAAAGAGTTATTGGTATTGTTTGGCGAACAAAGCTTTATTTGTTGCAGTCTTTTATAAGTGTGTGGGAGTCTCAAAGCATATTCCTGAATAAGTGTAAAATAGAGATGAAGAATATGTTTTTGGTGACAACAAAGTCCATGGAATTTCTTTCATTGTTTCTTTCAGATCTGATGGGGGGTCATTTGAGTGCTTTGGGATTTGCTCATGTTTGTGAAAATGTCACAAAATCAATCTTCAAGGTTATTTATTTATTAGACAATGATTTGTCAGAAAACTATGTGTTCACAAGGCATCATGTCCAAAAGAACGAGTGCAATGTTCAACATATGAAAGAAGGGCCTTGGTGGAGTGGACCCGGGCCACCACAAACTCAAGAATTAAAAACAAAGCTCTGTGATTTTATGTTGATGGAGCTTAAAAAACAAATAGATTACATAATTTCTCACTTGATGATTACTTTGTCAAACAATTCTTTGGAAGACGTTCAAAAGTTTAGCACTTGTAAAACTTTTCTTCAAAAAAATAATAGCATACATTTTTGGATGTTATGGGTTGATTTGGCTTGTTTGATTATGGCCTTATCAAATTATATAATCTATTGGCCAAAAAAGAAATCCAATTTCCAGGATGTTTTGGAATATTGTGGTGAAATTTTTCACCAAATATTAACCCTTCTTTCTAATTTAGGACCAGTGTCAAGTTGGATTCCTCCACAAATTCTTACAATGCAAAGTATTCTAAAAATTTTGGGGTTATGTATCCAAGAATCTACAACTGTGAATGCCAAAGAATATTGGAGCCCATATGGAAAAATATTATGGGAAATGCTCATTGACAAGTGGACACATTGGAATTGCATACAATCTTATATAAGTTGGTTAACCCTAGAAGCATGTCAAAGTTGTTTGAATAATCTATTTGATAAATTCCAAAAGAAATTGAATGAGTCTATTCATTCATATTTCTTTTCACTAAAGAATCAATTAAAAGTAAAAAAAGATTTTACTAATGATTTTGAAATATTTCATTCTTCAAAGTTTTTCAAAAAGAAAGCAATTGTATTTCTTCATTTGGTTGTAATGCTGGTGAAACAAAAGATTTGCACTTACAATGATAACTTTTGCAAAAGAAGTGAATTGCAATATTTTTGTGATGATGATGCCTTGTGGTTCCTTCAAGAGATTATGAATCCTAGTCATGGCCTTTTATTTTTGGCTATTAAAAACAAGTATATCAAAGAATGTGAAGAATGTGAAATTAAAACTCCCAATCAAATTACTGCTTCAGAGATTATTTTTAATATTAAACAACAAAGTTTAATCCTTCTGGCTCAAATTTTCAGCCTGCAGTTCTTTGCTTTGAAACCACATGCACTTAAAACATGTGATGTAACACATGCAAATATTTTCTTCACTAGAAAATATCTTATGCCTTTTCTTAATGTATTATATTTCAATTTTGAAAATGCTTATGCCAAAGTATTGCAACAACTAAGATTTAATTCAATCTACTCCTCTCAAGAATCTAGACTTGGAGAAAATGAAAATAAATCTTCTTTAGAATCAAATGATCAAAAAAAATTTAAAACCATTGAAAGCAATCATAAAATCATTCATTATACAACAGATCAAATGTTGAGTTTATGCTATTCATATGCTCATGTTCTCCTTGTTATAGCTAAGAATTTAAATGAAGATGGGCGTGTAATCTTCAAAGATTTGTGTATTATGGATTTTCTTATTCATGAAATTTCTTTAGAATACCAGTTTTCTCAAGTTGTAGGATCCAAATCGTTTTGTAAAGTAGGAGCAATGGTAACATCTAATTGCACCAATTCTCAAATCACGACATCAAGAAAAGATGCAAATCTGACATTTAGAGGTATAAAAATCTCAAATTTGAAGACCAATTCTATGGAAATGGGTTGTGCTCTTCCAAGTCTTGTTCAAGCATACAACATTAGAAATTCAATTTCAATGTCTCCAGAATTTATGGTACAAAAGATCATGGAAAAAAATACTATTGTTATGGAAAGTCCAATTTTGATACGTGAAGAGTGTATACTAGATTCAAAAAGAATGACTACAATGTGTGGCAATAATAATGTTAAAAAAAAAGATTTGTTAAAATCTTCTTGTAATAATATCTTTGGTGATATAAACCTGAGTGTTGAAACTACTAATAGTACAAATATAACTTCTAGAAATTGCAAATACATTAATGAAAAGTTTGTATATAGTGGTCGATTTTTTGACTTAAATGAAGAAGTTGAACAAGAGCTTGCAAAGGAAGATGATAATAATCACGAGAAGTCACATTCTTCAATATTAAATATGTATAATGAAAATAGTGAATTAGAACAAGATACTAGACTTACAAGTATTGAATCTAATAATAATGAAGATGCTTCTATTTCATCAACTTCTACAATGTTAAGTGAAAGAGTGGAGAAGGTCATTCCATCTATGACAAATTCTCGACCGGTGATACCTAAGTTAAATCTCACAAATGCCTTTGAAAAAAATCAATCAACTTTTGAAGAGCATCCTTATGCCCAAAAAATTGGTCATAACTTTCTTAAAGTTGAAAGTGCTGGTGACAAATTAAACATCTCAAGCCCATGTCAAATTTCTTATGACAATGAACGATCAAAGAGGCCCATCTATCATAATCCAAGCTTACATGTCATTTTATTGGAATTGATTATTTATCTTATGCTAAGCCCAGAGTTAGTGTTCATTCAATTACTTTATTCCTTTTCATTTATTTATTTATTTATTATTATTATTCTTTTACTTATGAACAAGAACCAAAAAATTAGCATCATTAGATCTCTAAGTATTTTGATAATCCTTATGCATGCAGAGGTACATTAGAAGCATATTATTGTGACCGTTTTCCAATGGAAAATCAAAAACTTAATGCACCATTTTACTTATTTTACCGTATCCTTTGCCAATTTCATATTAAAGTCTTCATGTGTAAATCACTTGTATTATCAAAACATTTTTAACCATAGATGTTGTACAATAATCAGGTTGTTGTCATTCTTTAATATAAACAAATCTTAACTTCATGATAATATTCTAAACTCAAAAAGCATGATTTTAAAGGCTGATAGTATATGTGAGTTTATTTTTTGAATCAGCACAACATATGATACTCTTAATATTTAATATCCTTGCATTAAAAAAAATGATGCTTCTTTCATGCAGTAGTTGTTTTTATGATTTAAATTAATTGAAACATTTAAACAGTCACATTGTCACACATAATTAGTTTTTCCTTTTCTTTGCTTTTTTTTTTTGTGTGTGATTTTATCATCTAATTTCATGATGGCTATCTTTAAGGATGTAAAACTTTCAGACATCAACCACACAGTTAACAAGTATGTTGTAAAAACTTTAGCAAAACATTTGAATGCTTCTCATAAATCTGCATTCCAAATCTTGAAATTAACATGGCAAGCCCTATTTGATTCATCTATTTATACTAATCGAATCCAAATTGCACAAGGGGTTCAGTCTCAGGTGTTGTACAATTTTCATGCATGAACTTGATTTGAATTTTGAATTTTAAAATTCTAAGAGAGTGGTAGTTGAATCACTTTTAGTTGATGAGAACTATGATGCAAGAAAATTAGAGATAATTAAAGATTAGAAATAGTTTCTTTATTTTATAAATTTTTCATAAAAAAATTCAGTTTTTTCAATTAATTTTTTTGGGGTATTTCATGTAGTTGATAATTTATTGTTTTGTAAGTAGGTATATAAGGCGACTAGAAGAATTGTAAAGGATGGTGTAAACAATGATGAGGTGGTTGTATTGAAGGTAAAATAAATTATGTCCTAGTTTTTCATTAATGTCTTCAAAATTCTTGTGTGTAGACAGGAAAAGATGGACCTTTTTTTTAATGGGTTATTACCATTGATTCTTATAACAAGAAAAAAATAAATTAAAAGGTGCTTATTGATTTTCATTGTATAACATGCTACTTAAATGAGCCAAATATAATAAATGAGCTATAGATTTATTCTAAAATTTACTTTATAATTTATTATTTAAAAAAATTGAATACTAATATTAATATTTTCTAAAGACAAATCATACTAAATCATAAATTACATTGCAGTTGATTGACTTGCCAAAAGGTCCTCACGACCCATGTAATTTTTTTGATGTGTACTCGGAGGTTCAGATTTTGGAAAGGTTTTTAGGTGACTTCCGAGTTTGTCAAATCATAGACTATGGTGTTGAACATGATGCCTTTGTGTTGGTTCTCAAGCACTACAAGTGCAATTTGAGAGTGTGGCGACAACAACACACACGCAATAACCATTATGCCAATAATGTTCAAAATTCAATACTAATAGATGAGCAACAAGATTCAATGTCAGTGGAAGAAACATTAAATGGGTCTTTGCTTAAAAGGCTCCCTTTGTATCTTGAAATTTATGGAGCAGTGCTTCAAGCTGTAAGTATTTTTAACCCTCAAATTAGGAACAAAAGTGTGGATGTAATAGTACAAAAAATTAACTAATAATTGATTCCATCTTAGTGTTATGTCTTAAAAAAACTGAATAATTTGAATTGTCAACAAGTATATCATTGTTTGTTATTGATGTATGCTTGACATTGAATATTAGGTGAAGGCTTTAGAGGTGCAAAATATAGTGCATTATGATTTGAAATGTGATAATTTCTTGTTAGAGCCTTTAGAAACTATGCAATCTAATGAAGAATTTTGGCAACCACAATGGCCTCCACTAGATGCAACTCATGCAATTCCATTTCGTGTTTCAATAGCTGATTTTGGTCAAAGCAAAGTACAAACTTTTATTTCTTCATTCAAACCCACTCTTTTACTGTTGTTACTGCTTTATAAACAGATAAATACTAACAAAATATAATTTCTGTATCAATCTGTTTCATATATATATTTCTTAAAGCTAAAAACAGAACTAATTCTACATTGTATCACCCAATCAACATAGGCTTCTTTTATTCAAGGAGGGGAATGCACAACCCGCAATCGAGGGACAGAATGTGTGAAGAGCCCCGAGATGTTGAAATTGTTGAGTAGTAATGCAAGTGCATCATATAAAACATCGTCCAGCGTGGATGATAAAATCACGGTTGGCAAGGCTGGTGACATTTGGGGGCTTGGATGCCTTTTGTATGAGCTCTTGACTGGAGAGTATCTTTTGTATGATAATGATTGGGTTCGCTTTTTTATGCGCGTAACTCAAGCTACAGAGGTATTTACTACCCATATCATTCATATATAAACACACACACACACACACATATATATAAATATATATAAACTTTACTTAATTTTATTGGTTTTATTTGAAGGAGGAAAAATGTTTTTAATATATATATATATATATATATATATAATGAAGGATCAAAACCATGTGTATATGTATAGTCAGAAATCATTAGTAATGTTATTATTTCAAGGTTTGTTTATTATAGTTAACTCAGTAAAGAACACAGATGCAACATGCAGGAACTCATACCAGATGAGAAAGCTGCCAAATTAGATAATTGTTCCCCTATTATTGAGTTTTTGCAATTTATTCTTGTTAGAGATCCACATTCTAGGCCGTCATTACAAGACCTTGTGGTAAAGCTTGAGCAACTCCAAGAAAAGCTAAAGATAAAGACAAAGCTTGATGGAACAAGGGAGGACATATTTAATGATGATGATGATATTAATCTTTTTGAAATTGAGCAAGGTAAACTATCTAGTGAGACAATTGTTGTCACATCTCAAATTCAACCATTAAAATTTTTAAATGATTCATTGCAAAAAGGATACCAAATTCCTAGTGGTTCCACTACTCTACCAAAATGTGGTGTTTATGGAAATTTACAAGAGCAAAAGATATGTGCAGAAAAGAAAAAAAGAAAGTTTGTTCAATTTTGGCAAAGGTGTTGGGCATGTTGTTGGAGGGACAAAAATGTGGTGCAATAAGTTAGAAATATTAATCTTGTTATGAATTTCATCTTATAAATGCATTAAAAAATATGTCCAATTTTTGTGTTGTTGAATATGATTTAATTTGAAGCCTACATTGTTGGCTCTATTTTAATTGAAGATTTTGAAGGTGCAATTATATATATATATATATATATATATATATTTTCCTGAATTGTATAGTTTTTAAGATCATTGGATTTCAATAGACACAAATTAGATTATACAAAGATCATTATTACTGTTATTATTATTTAGTGAATCAAGATCATATCAATTCTAATTATCAAGTTCTTATGTAATCTTACAAATTACATATTAAATAGGTACAATCTTATACTATACATAAAGATAGTTATAATGAAGTCTTACAAATATATCACTTATTTTGATTTTTTTTCTTTTACATCTTGTAATGTTGTTAACCAAATATTTTAATTATTTTTGCTAAAACTACATACTCAATTTTAGTGCTTATTGATAAGTATTAATTGGTATACTAATAATTCTGATACAATGTGAATTATAACTTGTGGAGAAATTAAATGCTTTTGTGAGACCTAAATTAGTTCAGTTTTCAGATTCATTGAAACTAAAAGAATTTTTTTTTGATTAGCTTTTTCATTAGTTTAATCTTACTAATGTATTAAGATTCATTTCAAATACATATAAAATAAAATGTAATACATTACAATAGAGACTTTGGAATAATCATAAATTATGTAGACTAAGAGATAGTGAAATTTATTTGATTTTTGGCTTATTGTAATATTTTTGGGTTATTTTGAAGTTAAATATGTCAAATAATAAAATTTCAAGCTAAAAGTTTAAAGAGTATAAATTTATTGTCTACTTATTTCTATAATAATAGAAAATATCAATACAAACACTCAAATTTTACTTATTTTAATGGATAAAGAAAATTGATAAAAAACTAATGAATTTAAAATAACTTCAGAACATTTTATTTTATTTTTATAAAATTTAAATTTATTGTTTATTGCACCTAATAAATTATTATTTCCCAAATCATATATTAGTGTAGAATTTTTTTTTTTAGAATTCAATATTTTTGTATGGATGTATGAATGTCTATATATATATATATATATATATATATATATATTTCCACCAAGATAGAAGTTCTGTAAACTAAAATTAAACAAAATTGATGAAAATAGTAAAAACATATTAATTATTTTTACCATAAATAATTAAGCATTTTCTAACAATATTAAAAAAATTTAGATTACATTTTTTGTTTAAAGGTCCACAAAAATGAACTTTATTGAATCATGTAGAATTTGCCAACTGATTGAATTATTTATATATAATATGTATCTTATTTTTTACAATTAATACGTTTCTTCTACTATCATTATTATTATTTTAAAAATACTTGATATAAAGTATAATATTTTAATACTAAATAAGGAACCTTTTTATTGAATCAACATATTTATTTGTCCTCATCTCCTTTATTTATTTAATGTATGTATTTTCATTTATTTACTTACTTAAATGTAGAATTTCTAGACAATTGAACATTCTAATTTAGAAGTTTTCAACACAAATCAATGCAAATTTTTGAAAAGTCTCATTCTACAAACACAGAAAATACACACAATAACAATGAAACCATAGAACATGGACTCTCTTTGCAAAAAATCCAATTCTTCAACAATTTGGATTGCAAAACAAGCTTTGTACTTCCAAAACATGTGCTTCAACTAAGTTACATTCACTTAGTCACCAAAGTTGTATGGATATACCATCAACACACATGTCTTCAAAAACTCCAATCTTTCAAATTCCACCTTTAATTCATTGATTACAATACTTCTTGATTTAACACCAATTTTGTAAATTCACCCTCAAACTTAATTTGCAAATGCATAACGCCCACCAAATTATCAATTGTAAGGTTTAGTCTTATTCCTTTCTACCAATTGCCTCCAAGCTTGTAAGTAGCAAGTAAGGAAAGGGGAAGTGCATGACCCTTTATGTAGAGTAAAAATATATTTTTAATGAAAAACAAAGACTTTTCACAATAGTAAAAAAGGTCCTTCACCTACATGGAGCCCTAAGGTTTAATCCACACATCAACTCCTACAACAATTAAATCAAGGTCAAATATCATAAGATAACCTGAAATTCCTTTGGGCTACCTCCATTTTTAGCTATTTTATCTTCTCTTGGACCACTTTCAATCTTAAAGTACACATGATTTGCCAACTTAAATTAACACCAACTTAAATGCCCACACTAAATTTTTTTTGCACCTACTCAAACTTTTGCATTTATATGAACATGTATTACAAAATGTCATATCCTTGTTGCCCTCCGACACACAAAGCGAAGAAAATTACTCCAGTTTGTACACACGAAGAAGAAGAAGAAGAAGAAGAAGAAGAAAATAAAGGCAGTGAAGATGATGAAGAAGGAGGAGGAGGAGGAGAAGAAAGGGATGGAGGGAAGGAAGTAGCGGCGATCACAAGGCTGCTGCTGCTCAACCGATCAATCTCCAGCTTGTGGATGAGTACAGTTGCGTAGCTTTTCTTTCTTTCTTTCTTGCTCTTGCTCGCAGTGTGTGTTTTTTCGTTTGAGTGGCCTGAAGTGAAGGTGGTGGGAGCCACAAAACCCACCCAAGCACAAATGCCGCTGCTGACCATTCTGTTTGTGATCTTCAGTTTCGACGTGGACCGAATTCCAAGGGGTTCGGATTTGTGGTTTGCGGTGCATAACATCGCGGAGCCATCTCAATTCCGGTCTGACTCGTGGCCATGGCACTCGCTTTGGGGGAGCTGAACTTTTTCGTGATCAGCTTTTGGAAGGCTTTTTGATGATTTTTTGACGGTTCTGTATTGAGGAGTTGAGAATAGGTTTTCTGTGAGATTGTTGTGGAGGTTGTGGGTAGTTTTGGGTTGCAGGGTGCGCAAGCGACGTTGTTGATTGGTACGTGGGGTTTGGGGAATGGTTTGCTGAAGTATCTGTTTTTCAGTCGGTGATGCCTTAAGCTTCTGGGATTTCGTGGGGGTCAAGCTAAAGCATATAGCTATGTATAGAAATTGGTCTGATGCTTACAATTCTTTGGCAAGGTTCATGCTCTGCAAACTATGAATTGTTTTCGCGAGAGTTCTTCTCTGAGGGTTGAATTTGTGGATTCACGAACTTTTCTGTCATTCACGAACATGCAGGATGAGACTACAGCTCTTTTTCTAAGGTCCACGGATCACGTGCAGCTCACAGAATGTGCAGTCGAAAATTCTCGAGTGTGTGTGTGCACAATTGCCTTTAGCGCTAGCTTCCTTTCTCTATATGCACCTGTCCACAATGGCGCAGGAGGAAAAACGCACCGTACCCAGTAATGCGAATTCGGGTGCAGCCGACGCTGCTCCCGCACCGCGTGATGTGACCAGGATGAAGAAGCCCCAGAAAAGCCTGGCGTCGTTTGTTGCAGGTGGAGGGGCAGGCATGTTGAGCACTACTCTGCTACAACCCCTCGATGTAATCAAGACCCACATGCAAGCAGCGGAAAATCCCAGAGATAGGCACTTCAAAGTGGTGGTGAACAGGATTTTAGGGGAGGATGGTGTGAAAGGGCTCTGGAGGGGCACGGGACCAGCTTGTGTTAGAGTAGGGTTAGGTGCCGGATTGTATTTCGCAGTTTTAGGGCCGATGGTGGAGACCATTAGGTCTGCGTTCGCTCGTGGAGAGGCTTACACTCAAGGCGATGGGGGTCCATTGAAGGAGAAACTTCCAGCTCTAGTGACATTTAGTGCGGGTGCGTTGACAAGATCAATTGCCTCTTCGGTTGTCTGTCCCATTACGGTCATCAAGACGCGCATGGAGGCAAGTTCTCTTACACAGAATTTGGAGTCATGGCTTTGGGGTCTGAGAATTCTTGCAACTAGGAGTTTAGACTACGTGGGGATAGCTTGAGGATCAACTGTGTGAGAATGCTTACGTAGCAGTGGATCTGGGTCGTCAGGGCTACGTTCTTGGTTGATGGTGACAAGCGTGCAGCAGGGCGGGGGTGCAGTATGCGGCGGCGTCTGGTCTTGTTTATCGCAACACGTTTCATGCTATTCAAAGCATCTCATATAAAGAGGGCCTCTCCGGTGAGTGAATGTTGCGCTTTAGTTTATTTTCACTCGTTTCTCGGTCACACTTCGTTCACGCAATTGTACATTGGAATCCCAATTCTACTCTTTATTCTTCACACCATATGAAAGGGGTTTTCCAGGTCTTTACAGTGGATTGATACCAACACTAGCTCGAGATGCGCCATATTCTGGTCTGTATCTTCTGATGTACAATCGCATTAGCAGCTCTTTGAAAGGTATTATCATCGCCCCATATCTTCATTCTGGAATGCCCGAAATGGTTCATATAAATGTTTGAGATGAGACGAATATTTGCAAGTACGTGTACTAGCTTGGATTTTGATCGCTTTTGTAAACATCTAGCAGCTATATGGGTGTTTCCTGTATTTTGAGAATTATTGGAGTGGTTCTTTGGATGTTAAGTGTAATGGAAGTTGACTGGATCGTATCTCAATAATGTGTAGAGAGTGCGCCTACTGGGACTCCGCCAGCTGCTACCAATTTCTTAGCAGGTACATGATTTTGTACATGTCAGAGCTCAAGTGCACATGCGATAGATTTGTGTCATTTGGAGAGGGTTATGGGCATACTCGGATGTTTTTGTATTTTCTTTCTTTCTTACCAAGATTTTTGATGATGATTCATGAAATAAATCATACTTACATCTAGCAGGGCGAGTTTTGGTATTATGATTTCAAGTTCTAATTTTGTATTATGGTTATGGTGCGACTATTTTTGCATTTTGAAATGTTTCATAGATTTTAACTTCGTAGATTTTGGGCAGGTGCTCTGGCTGGAGGGGGCGCGACACTTCTAACTCATCCCCCGGACGTGGTATGTTTCTGTGCCCGGACGCACAAAACTATTGAAAGTCCATCTGAGAAGAAGAATGTCTGATGTTTGTGCCTGCGCTAGTTCCCTGTCAAAGTATGTAGTTCAATTGGGTTTGCATGTTGGATCCTTTTCATCACTAGAAGGTTTTCATTTCTTACCCTGATTTCACCATAATCCAGATTCGGACAAGGCTACAGTTGGAGCAGGGTCACACATCCAGCATTGGGTCTACAGTCAAGCGCATTGTTGAGGTCGAAACCTAACTAGATTTATGTAATCTTCATGCTCTCCGTTGGCATCTCTTTTCTCTTTACAACCAAAGTGCATGAACTTGGTGGGTCATTAGCTCTTTCCGGAGTTACTGCGTTTTGGCACGCCTCACTGCTTGTGGATATAGCCCAACGTCCTTGTAAGCAGGGAGCGTCAGTTTCAAGTGATCTTTAACAGAGTTATAGGATAAATAATTGATATGCAGCCATATTTTTATGTAACTACTTTTGATTGTAGCGCATGCGGGAATGTGCTTCTCGATACGTTTCTTCAAAGTGGATTGACCCTGTCTAAGCATAATCTGTGCATCTGTGCAGGTACATGGTCTTAAAGGTGTGTTTGTAGGAGTGGTGCCGAGGGTTGGGAGGCGAGCACTGCAGCAAGCTTTTGCTTGGTAATAAGAATACCACATATCTTTAGCACCTCAAAGTCGCTTCGTTTCTCCGTTTGTAGGTGTACATCGTTTCCAGTCTCTCAATCTCTCGTGCTTGGGCTTGTTTTATGCAGGACAATTTACGAGGAGATAGTGCAACGAGTGTCCAGCAAGTTCTGACTTGCCAACACAACCCAAATCTTGGAAAGTAATGTGTGGAGTGTCCCGGCTTAGTTTCACGATTTTATCCTATTGTTTTGAAAAAATGCTGGTTTTCTGCTTACTTTTGGGACTCCATACTGAGAAGTGTGTTTGGACTTGGAATGTTAAAAGCTGATTTCAGATGTGCTGCATTTGCAAATTGCGATTGTATTGCAGAGGGATGTTGTGACATGGATTCGTTTTGTAACATGGACGTGTCCTTAATAAAATCGTGATCATTTGATGCTCTACTTCTATTCATACGGTATTTGAATACACCACAAACAATACTACTTGTATACTTGTAGTATTTCAGTACATTTTCGTGGCTGAATGAGCTTAAACATGAACCATGTATGATGAACACATGTCTCGCTCAGTCTTGTACAATAAATATGGAATATATGTAGCATATGTGCAAGTGTTTTTGCATTAAATCTACAGCCATATAGTTTTAAAAAAATAAAATAAAAAAACATATACTCCAATTATACTACATGTGGTAAACTTCACTTTCAAATTACATCTATGATTCTATCATTATAATATCATTACTAATTACTAATCATTACATTAATAACATTAAATATATCAATGGAAAGAAGTGCTATTGTTTAATTTAAATACATTATAATATATTTGTTTGTGTTGTATTTCTATAATAAAGTACACATTATTGCTATACTTATCCAATTTTCACAAATTTGTTTATTTACAATCATCAATTTATTTTAGTACTTTCATTATTTCATAGCCGATCTATTATTATTAAGAATGTAATTTTTCTTTTTTCTTTTTTTCTTTTTGTATAAAGCTATTACTATGTTTTCATATCAAAACTTATGTAGATAGTTATTATAATTATTTTTTTTGAATTCGAATGATCAACATAGATCTTTGAAACTAATAATAGTATCCATCATTAATATTTCACAACCACCAAAATTGATAGGAATTAATTGATTGTCATATTAAATTATAGTATCCAATTAAAAATATAAATGGTTCTCAAACTATATCAATTGATATTTTAATTTATTTTAGTATTTTCTAATTTATTTATTTTTCATTATTGAAAGTTTTATAAATAACATTTTAAACTTTCATGGTACAAAGTGATTAATTTGTTTAATGTATAGCATATCTAATTTATAATAATAATTTAAATTTAAATTTAATGATGATGTTTGTTGTATATATTAATATATAATATTATTATAAATAAACTTGGTATTTATTATGCATTTGCGTACACTTCACAATTTTTACAATCTATAATTAATATAAAATAGGAAGATGCTACATTTATTTTTTAATTTATACATAATTATAATATGTTACAAAGAAATTATTATTTAATCTACTTCATTTTCTAATATAAAATCAAATAGTTGATTCTTTCATCAAATGCAACAATTAACTTTTTGATTTTTTTTTTAAAAGTTGTATAATTGTATCTATACACTTTTATAATTCTATAGCAAATATTATTATTAATCAATATATACAATCAAAAGTTGAAGATATACATATTAATGTTATACAATTCTAATATTTTATAATGTAAAAATAAATAAATCATGCCAACATAAAGAATTAAGCTTATATAGTAAAAACTTCAAACATCTTATTTAACATTGTTTTAAGAAATGGTATGTAATCATTAAAAAAAATAATTTGTATAAAAACTAGTTTGTTCAATCACAATAATGATTGTAACAAGGCTACTTGGTGAAAAGATTAAAAAGATCTAAGACATATGAAGAGAATTCAATTACAAGTTTATGGATTTTTTTAAATACCTTAACATCTAATACATCAAGTTTAGCTAGTATTTTTATGCTTAAGGATTTTTTATTATACTAAAAAAGCCTTCCACTACTTTAGTAGGGCCATATATTGGTCAAGATGAGATAGAATAGGTAAGAAAACAATATAGTTTCCTTTAGGACAAAGCTAAGATTATGATTGTGTAAAATTAACCATAAAAATTATAATATTGATACCCATGAGACAATTGTTTATAAGACATAGTCAAAGCTTAATCTTGAGGCACAAAAACCAAGATCTAAGGTAAAAAAAAAAGCTCTCTTTTGAAGATTGGGAAGTATGATCAAGAAGTATAATCAAGAAGTATAAGGTTTTAAGAGTATAAGGTTTGCATGGATTATAATTTAGGAAAGACCTTCAAAAGGACAATCAAAATAAGGATTTTGTTTGCAATAATAATTAGAGAGCAATAAAGATATAATGTTAATTTTGAATTATTTTTTGATATTTCTATTTAATTAGTATTTTATTTTTTATTTTTTATTTTTATAAATATGTGTGGATGTTGTATAATTGTTAAATTTTATATTATTTTAATTGTGAAATTAGAAGATATTTCATCATATACACAATGAAGTTTTGGAAGTTAGTAATTTGAGGTTAGTTAGGACTTCTAAGATATCTAAAGATCTATAAATTGGATAAAGCTTAAAAAGTTAAAGCTGATAGAAGACATTAAGATTGAGTTGTATACCAAGTTTGAAAAAAATTTAATTGTTGGATTAGGAGATTTAGTGGCTAGAAGTCTTTATCAAACTTAGAATAGAAGATCAAACAACATTAATGAAGGATTTGTTACGAGATTTATTAATATGTGAGTTGGATTTTTTTAAAAAAAATTGACTATATAAATGATTAAAAAAAGCAATAGCTTAAAGAAATTTTAACTAATATAACTATCTAATTAGAAATAAAATCATGTTATAGATTACTAATTAGAATTAAGATTAGTTGGGAGAGCTGAGGTTGTTGAAGGAGAGTGTTTTTAAGAACTTTATTTTATGGAATTAAAAATAATATATATAGTATTATAAAAAAAATTCTTTTACAACCAAATACTTAGTGTTTTCAAAATTAGACTTTATTTAATATGAAATTTTTTGGATAGATTTTCATATAACATCATTTTATAAACATCATGTATTATCATTTATAACTTTTTTTTTAATATAAAATATTAAATAATAATAATAATAATAATAATAATAATTCATATACTTTCTATTTATATTTTATTAGATTTTAAAAATCTAATTTTTTTGATAAAAAATCGGTTAAATATCACAAACCATTATTTTTTTATTATAAAATACTAAATTCTTATTTACAAAGATTCAGACTTTTAGAGATATTATTGATAAAACTATTCCTATAGATATATTTAAATATAGTTATAATAATCTAATAGTATTTAATATTAAATCTCTAAATAAGTTTATAATTTTAGTTTTATAATAGTTATAAAGTATAACCATCAAATTAATTGAATATCTTAAAGCCTTCACATTCTTCTTTGGTATATATATATATATATATATATATATTAAAAAAATATTATGTTTTAAGTCTAGAAAAAATTAACCTTTTATATGTTAAAGCAAGAAAATTTATGCAAGTTACAAAAAAAAAAGATTTGTTTGTCATTCATACAACGTCCAAATTTAAAAGTAAAAAAGATCAATATTATATCTAAATATTATCTTTACACATATTCTATTGACCTTTAGAAAAACTATTAATCTTTTATTTGGACCAATTTAAGACTTATTATAAAATAAAATAGGTATCTTTAAGAAATATAATAATAGAAAATTTCTAAAAAAAATTATTTTATAATCTATTATGAATATATCAATCTTCTTAATAAAGAAAAATATCAAGTCTTTCAAATACTTGTACATTATTATGGACTCAAAAAATTGACCTAAATTTAAATTTTTATATAACATAGTTCATTCATTTACTTAATAGATATTATTTTTCCACTACATTATATTAGAATAGGTAACAATCAAGAATTTAAGGTTAAAAAACTTTTGGATTTAAGGCTACGATAAAATAAATTATATTATCTTATACAATAGTTTGAACATGATATTAGTGAATGTATAAAAAAGCTATCTAAAAATTTTACAAATATATTAAAATATATATATGTATATATCTTTTTATTGACAACACATATTTAAACTAAAGACTAGTTATTGATGGTAATAATAAAATAGTATAAAATAAAGAAAATTAATTTAATTATTGAATATTTTTTTGTATATATTTTTAGCTTTTGTAAATTTTACTTTAATAGGGTAAAACATAACAACTAATATTGTTGTGTTGTAATATGACTATTGGATGAAAAGATAAGCAAAGACCAAAATGTACAAAAAAGACTTTGGTTAAATATTAATAGATATTATTTTAGGAATTAATAGCTAATAGATTGAGTGTAATTAAAATTTTAATATTTTATGCTGCCATTTTTTATTTAAAATAAGACTTCTACTTACTTTATAGGACCATAAAGAGAGATCAATAAGGAAGAATAAATAGAGGATCAAAACAATTAGTTGAAAAAAAAAATTTCAAATAGTATTTTAAAATTTTTATTATTAATAAAAAAATTAGATTGATATTTAGAAAAGACTATTTGAGAGACATGATTGAAATTAGACCTTAAGGTACAAAAAAAGGCACCCATAGCAAAAGAAGGATTCTTTTGGGAATCAAAGTGTGAAATGAGAGAGATGGTTTTGAAAGCTTACTAAGGGTGTAAATATTTTAGAATTTCAATATAAATAGCTCTTCAATGACAGAAGAAAAGTGAAGGTTTTGTAAGCATTATAATTTCAAAGGTAGTAAAGTTTAGTGTAGTCTTTGACTAGCTTTTTAAAAATCTAAGCTTAATCTATGGTTGCATTTTTAAGTGCATAGATATGCAAGTAAGAAAATTGGATTTTTTTATATTTTAATATAATTTTAGTAATTTAGTTGAGAGATAATAAACCATATATATAAGAAGATATTAAAAACGGTTAAATTATTGTTACTCTCTAAATCTTGGTTATCTAAAGATTAAGATATTAGATGAAGCAAAAATTTGAGGTATTAATAAATGATGTGACATTGATATCACATACAAAATTTAAATAGAATTTAATAGTTAAGTTGCAAATTTTGGCTATTAGAATTCTTTATCAATTTTAGAGTGAGAAGCCAAGTATCATCAGCAAAGATTTTTTTGCATTATTTTTCAATTTTAAATCTGGATCTTTTTCAAAACTTGTGAGTTTATACAAAATTCACATAACTAACAATTTGAAAAGTTTGAAGTTAATCTTCTTGTGCAATTAGGAGTTATAGCCTATTAAAGTTTGATGCTTGAATTTAAAGTTTGTTTAGGGTTTTTTAGTATTTTATTAAAATATGATTAGGATTTATTTAAGATTATTTAGGATTTTTTAAGAGGTTTATTAGGATTTATTTAAGATTTTTTAGACTTTATTTAAAATTTTCTTACAATTCTTTTTCAAATTTTATTAAAATTTGATTAGGATTTGTTTAGATTTGTTTAAGTTTTATTAGGGTTTATTTAGGATTTATTTATTATTTCATAGAATTTTCTTAGAGATTAATTAGAATTTGATTAAATTTTTTTAGGATTTATTTATGATTTTTTTATGATTTGAAAAGATTTAGGATTTAGGATTGATAGGATTTATGATTGCTTGGATTTAGGATTTCTAGGAAGGTTATAGTTGTCAAAAAGGGCATTTTTAAATCCTTCATTTTTTTTTTTGGATTATAAGAAAATTGTAGACTTTTGATAATTTTCTTCCAAAGCTAGATGTCTTGTGCATTTCCAAGCTATATTTCACATAACATAACAACATATTCATTATAAAAAATATTATTTATAAAATTACTTAATAAATCACTTAGATTCTCATAATCTTTGCTACATCAAAACCAAAATAAAGATCTTTAAGAAAGATAATTAAATTTTTAAATAAATAGTCAAATATAATGAGTTTAATACCACAACTTTAGAAGTAAGTCTTGATACTTGATAATAGTGTTGTAGGTCAATATTACATTCAAAGACATTTTAAATGTGTTATTTGAAGATAGTTATAAAAACTTGAATAATAATCTAATAAATAGGTATTCTTCTCACCTAAATATAAGACATTATCAATAGCTCAATGGATCCATCAATCACTTTTAGATAAAAATTAAATCACAATTTATGACATATATTATTAGATAATTTTAAAATATTATCAACTTTAAAAAGAATTTAGAATCTAATAGCTTTAGTTGGAACTTATTTTTAAAATATAGAATATTATCACAGATATCTATACTACTTAAATAAATAAGAATAAATAAAAATATAGAAACACATCAAATAGATAAAATTTTCTTCTAAAAAATAGTGATGAAACTTCTTAGATATAGATTAGATCTATAAATGTACCATGTGGCTATATAAATGTCTCTTAGAAGTTTTTTTTTATTTCTATGAAGCTATGATAGGAGCATCCTATAACTTGTACACTTAGTTTATATATTTCTTGGTCATTGGAAAGCTTTTATATGGCCTTCTCATTAGCTAGTATATATAGAAGCAAGATTAAAGCCATTCTCAATTTTATTAATATCTTTCTTTAATTCAAGTCTTACTTTGAGATTTTTTAGTTTTTTATACTTATCATCAATTATTTTGGTACTTTTAATAGATTTATCTAGATCCATATCATTGATATTAATAGAAAAAAATAGAAAAGAAATTAAATATTATATTTTTAGAAATAAAATTTGTATTGATGATATTAAAATTTCTATTGTCTTGCTCCTTTATTTAAATTATAACAAGTAGATCCTATTAAATCTTTTAGAAAAATTTACAATATGTGTCATGAACATATTTTAAGCAACTACTAGAATTTTTTTTAGTCTTCTAGAATCTTCTATAGTTTTCTAAAATCTTCTAGAATCTTCTTTAGTCCTTGAAAATCTTTTAGAATCCTCCTCAACCTTCCAAGACCTCTCGTAGATTTTTTAGAGTCTTTCAGAATCTTCTTCAAGCTTCTAGAATATTCTAAGATACTATTAAAAGGTCCAATAGGACATAAGGCCTCATAGTATAAATAAGAGGCAAGACTGAGGAGCACCTCAATCTTGCCAACACAAGTCTTGGAGTAATCCAAAGTGTTGTCTTCTTCTTGATATTAATCCAGTTTCTTATTCTTGATCTAGTTCTTCTTCATATCCATCCAGTTCTTTATTCTTGAAGTTATTCTAGTTCTGAATTCTTCCCCTTAGTTCTTTGTTAACCTGCTATCTTGCATCCTTGACAGTTTGACAAGATTGACTTATATAATCATATCATAGCTTAAATCTTTTGATAGAGAGTGGATTATCCCTCTTCAAGATACTATTGTGTTCTAGAGGAGTGTAGACTACTCCCCTCTAGATTAATATGCTTACTTATTGTAGTTGATTTTTCTTTGGAAAGAGTGGATTACCCCTTTCTTAAGTTATATTACTATATTTTAGAAGTTATAAATTACCCTCATCTAAACTAACTCTCAAAAAGTATTCTTTTTAGTATAAAAAATACTAACGGCTTATTAATTTTTTCCTTTTTAAAATAGAAATAGATCAAATTAATGGAGGTACATCCTCACAAATAGAGAATACAATGGCAACACTTGCAGATCTTTGAGCCCTATTAGATACGGTACGAGAAGAAATAATATTCTTCCACAATCCAAAAAAGAAATCACAAATGGAGCAAGTATCTGAAGAAACTAAGCAAGAGATTTATAACTTGCAACAAGAAATTATTTGATTAAGAGAAGCAAGCGGTAGACAAGCTATGCACACAACTTCTGTAGAAGTTCCAAAGGTTGTTATAAAAGAGTCAAAAGCTAATATGCCTGATAAGTTTGATGGAACAAGATCCAACTTTCAAGGGTTTGTATAACAAATATGACTTTATTTATGACTGTATCCATCTTGTTACCTAGATGGATTCACTCAAGTCACTTTTGTAGGCACTCTTTTATTAAGAAGTGCTTGATCATGATTTGTGCTACTATTGGAAAAGAATTCTCCGATCTTGTATAATTTAGAAGCTTTTATGGAAAGATTTACTATTGTATTTAGAGATAGTGATCGAAAGAGGGTGGCAAAGAGGAAGATCCAAAATCTACGACAAGGACAATGTTCAACTGGAATTTATGCCATAAAATTTCAACAACTTACTTGTGATCTTGATTGGAATGATAAGGCTTTTATGACTCGATTTTGTTATGGTCTAAAGGATGATGTAAAGAATTTATTGATCACAATGCTAAGAATTAAAAGCTTAGAGGAACTCATAGCTTAAGCTATTACTTGTAATAATTGCCTATTTGAACTACAACAAGAAAGGCGATCAATTTTCAGCAATATCTATTAAGGTTTGACTGCTACATCTTCAAGAGTATTAAAAAAGCCATTAATATATCTTGAACCTATTCAGATTGATGCGACTCAATTCAAGCCATTAATACCAATGGAAAAGACTAGATGTTGGTAAGAGAATTTATGCCTATATTGTGGAAGACCCAATCACAAGACAACAAATTGTCCAAATAAGTCTAGAAAATTCAAGGCACGAGGTATAATATCTAAATTAGAAAGGTTGGAAAACGAATTTCTGTTAAAGTCCTTTTAGATACTAGAGCCTCAGCATGCTTTATGGATAAGGATTTTGTAACTAGGCACAATCTACTACTTGTAAAGAAGATCCATCTTACACCCATTAAAATCATTGATGGATGAAACCTTGCATCAGGAAATGTTGTCGAAGAAACCCAACTCTTGGAAGTGATACTAGGAGATAAAGTATCACAAATTGTTTTCAACATTATTAGATGTCCGAAAAATCTTATTATCATTGGACTTCCTTGGTTTGAGCTACATAATCCTGATATTGATTGGAGTACGCGGAAGATTTTTTCAAGATCCACACATCAAAAGAAGAAACGAGGTACTATTCTATTTCTTAAAGCTAAAGCATTTATGCAAGCAGCAAAAAAAAGACATGCATTTGTATTGTATGCTATTCCAATGAAAGATCCAACAAAGTAACTAAAGCAGGAGATTCCTAGCTAATATCGCAATCTAGAAGATGTATTTGAAAAGAAAAAAGCAGACATATTATCCGAACATCATCTTTATGATAGTGCAATCGAATTACAAGATGGAGCTCAACCTCCATTTGGTCCAATTTACAATCTGTCACAAACGGAGCTTATAGCCTTACGAGAATATATTGATGAAAATCTAGCCAAGAATTTTATTTAACATTCAGAATCACTTGTTGGAGCTCCTATATTATTTGTGAAAAAGAAGGATGGTTTCTTACGTATGTATGTTGACTATCGAGGTCTGAACAAGGTAACTATAAAAAATTGCTATTTATTACCATTAATCTTAAGATTATTGGAACAATTAGGACAAGCAAAGATTTTTACAAAGATTGATTTGAGAGGCGCCTACAACCTAGTTAAGATTAAAGAAGGAGATCAATGGAAGAGAGCATTCCGTACAAGGTATGGACATTTCAAATACAATGTTGTACCTTTTGGACTTACAAATGCACCTACAGTCTTCCAACATATAATGAATGATATCTTACAAGAATACTTAGATGACTTTGTAGTCATCTACTTAGACGATATCTTGATCTTTTCTAAGAATGAATAAGAGCATGAATATCATATACAGAAGGTATTAGAGAAACTATGAGAAAGTAGACTGTATGCCAAATTAGAGAAATGTTCTTTTCACCAACCATCAGTCAAATTTTTGGGATATATTGCTTCAAAAAATACAATTTCTATAGATCCAAAGAAGATATAAACTATTATGGAGTGGAAATAGCCGTCATCAATTAGAGATGTACAATGTTTCTTGGAATTTACAAATTTCTACAGAATCTTCATCAAAGATTATTCCAAGATTGTGGCTCCATTAACGCGACTCACAAGCAAGGAAAAATTTATTTGGGATGATAAGGCTGAAGAAGCATTCAAGAAGCTAAAAAAATCTTTTACTTTTGCTCCTATATTTATCCACGTAGATCCAACAAAATCATTCATTCTGGAAATGGATGCCTCAGATTTTGCATTGGGATCTATACTCTCTCAAATTGGTGATGATGGTTAACTACATCCAATAGCATTCCGCTCTTATAAATTTTCAGCTATAGAGATTAATTACAAGATCCATGACAAAGAATTATTGGCAATTGTTGATGCTTTTGAAGAATGGCGCCATTTGTTGGAAGGGGCTCAACACAAGATCATGGTATACACTGACCACAAAAAACTTAGAATATTTTATGAGTACTTGAGTTTTAAATCATTGACAAGCACAATAGAGTATGTCATTATCTTGATTTGATTTTGTAATTATATATTATCCAAGAAAATTTCAAAGAAAATCAGATGCCCTTTCTCAACAATCATATCTTGCACTAAGAATAAGAGACATTGTATTGGATCAACAAAAATCAATTATGTTGAAGCTGTTGTCGGGTAGAGAGAATTCGCTTTGGGAAAACACCGGATTCCTAGCTGCTACTAGAACTAGCAAGGAATATGAGAGGAAGCCGTGCAAATATGTTCTATACTTGCACAATATTTGTTCAAGCTTTCAAGTTATACTTGTATTATACTTATACAAGACTTGTATAAATATAAAGTATAAACACTTGAATAATACTTGTATAAATACTTGTATAATCCTTGATATAATACTTGTACAAATACTTGTATAAATATTATGTATAATACTTAAAAAATACTTATATAAATACTTGATATAAATATAAGTATATGTACTTGTATAAAAGATATAAGCAAAGTATGTATGTATTCAAGTATACTTCAAAATACAACCGCATATGAGGAATACAAGTTATACAACAAGCTGAAACTAAATAAATCACTAAGAATTCATCCAAAGGTCGAATCAAGCGTGCTTATAGCCTATGGAAAGCCAATAATCCATTGTAAAACATATCAAAATTTCACAAATAGATGACTTACCAGTTAAAAGTTATGGCTAAAAGAAGTAGGCACTAAAATTTCCAAGCAAATGCAAAGGCAGCAGAGCTCCTCTTCACTTCAGCCTTTGTTGTGATTACTTCCCTTCTTCAAATTGGACATGCAATAGCTTTTTAGAAAGTTCACTCCATAATCTAACTTGTTCTAAAATTTCGCATGCATGCCTCTCAAACTCCAGATTTTATAGCTAGTTGATTCTACTCTTTAAACCCTAGCAACAATATGCCCTCTTTGACACTTCACGGCTCATAAAACTTTCATCAGAGCTTCAAATGTATTGAATTTTGTTATTGTGGAAAGCTTATACAAGCTACTATAAGCATCTAAATTATCAAAAAGATTGAAGAGACTGTCCGACTTGGGTGGTTGAACAAAGTCTCTGCCCCTCTTCATCAGGTGGCAGCAAACTCTTTCCCACTCTCAAGCTCACAACTTTTGCTCTCCAACTCCAAATGCTACAAGAGATATCTTGATAGAAATCTAACACAATTTTCCACATTATTTATAAATTTCACTAAGAAAGAGTCGAAATCAAACTTGCAGTAGTAGCTCGAAGTTTCTGCCCTTCTTCATCGGATGGCAATAAACCCTATTCTACTAAAATAAGCATAATGTTTTGCTCACAACTCCAAAACAAGAAAAAGAGTAGGTTCTAGAATCCTCACAACTTGAAGAACATACCCACTAATTTTCATTATAAACGCTTCTATCTCCTCGAAGCTATCTTTCTCCAAAGTTCACCATTCAAAACTGCCTCCTCTCCTAAGTTCACCACTCAAAAAACTCTTCTTTCTCTCGGTCTAGCAAGAGGAATATATCTCCCTTTCTTTCCATATTAGACTATGAGACGCCCACATGGGCAGCCAAATCCTATTGGATAGGCCTTATTCACCCCATGCTCTTCTTTTTTATCCCTCACGAGGTCCATTCTACCTCAAAAGTCAACAAGAAAGGTAAAACAACCTTTACTTTTCTTCTAATTACAAAAGAGTCTATTCTAGGATATAAATAAGGTAGGAACAAAACAAATAGCCATCTTAATTCACTAACTAAGTGGCTATAATAAATCCTCTCCTTATAATATCTTCTAAAATAACCTCTAGCACTCATACATATATTAACAATAGATACAAGATTTTTAATATTTTTATACACTGCACGTAAATAGAGTACGACTTTGTCTAATTTGCAGTTAAAGATATTGACAATATCTACCTATATAGTTACAACTCTCAAGATGGAAATCTAAAAAGTAATATAGACATATCCATTTATAAAGAACATCCAACAATGTTTAAAAAATGCACATGTGGAAGAAAATAATAATTTTAAATTTGAAGATGGATTGTTATATTTCAAGAATCTCCTATATGTTCCTCCAGGACCTACAAGACTTCAAATTCTTCAAGCTCGACATGATCTTTCAGTAGCTGGATACTTTGGCTTCAATAAGACCTTGGAATTGATATCAAGAGACTATTGGTGGCCTCAAATGTAGAAATTGGTGAAAGAATTTATCCAATCATGTAAAATTTGTGCGCGAATAAAGATTCCAAGACACCAACCATATGGACTTTTGCAACCCCTTCCAGACTAAGGGCCCATGGTAATCATTATCTATGGACTTCATTACAGACCTTCAAATTTTGAATGGAAAAGATTCAATTTTTGTGATGGTAGACCATCTTATCAAGATGGCACACTTTATCTTCTGCAACAAGACTATTTTCAGGGAGGAAACAGCCAAGGTTTTTATTGATAACATTTATCGAATACATGGCCTTCTAATTGATATTATTTCAGATGGAGGACCGCAATTTATATCAAACTTTTGGAGAGGACTATTTCAGCTTTTAAAAGTCAAGATCAATCTCTCATCCACTTATCATCCTCAAATTGACGGTCAAACAGAACAAGTGAATCAAATTTTTAAATAATATCTTCATTGTAATATAAATTACCAACAAGATGATTGCACAGACTTTCTACCATTGACTGAGGTTGCATATAATACCTCCAAATATTCTTCAATAAAACAAATTCCATTCATCTCAAACTATGGATACCACCTTAGAGCAGATCCATTCCAAATTGAAGATGTGAAAAGTCGTACTGCAGAAAGTCAAGCTACCTATTTAAAAACCATCCATGAAAAATTGAAATTCCAATTACAAATAGTTGAAGATCGATATAAAGACTATATAGACATTGATCGTAAGAACCAACCAAATTTTAAAGTAGGAGATTGTATATGGTTACTTCGATAAAATATACAAACAAATTGACCATCACAAAAATTAGACTATCAAAGACTTAGACCTTTTATAATTCTACACTAAATAAATCCAGTAAGTTTTTGTCTCAAACTACGAAGTAGTATGTACATTTATCTAATCTTTCATGTCTCACTTTTAGAAACCTATTATAAATCAAATATTGTTGGAAGAACTATTCCACTATCAACTCCAGTTGAAGTCAATCAAGAGATTGAATATGAGGTGGATGAAATATTAGATTCACGTATAAGACATGAATAATTGAAATACTTCATCCATTGGAAGGGCTATGGAGTTAGCGAAAGAACATCAGAACCCTCACATAATCTTAAGAATGCACTTAAGAAGGTTCGCCAATTCCATCAAGAATATCCTAAAAAACCTAAATTCAATGGTCATTGAAGATTTCGTGGATAGTAATATCTCTTGGCTTCTAAATGACGCTTCCTATTAACGACAAAAGACCAATATAAAAAAAAAAGAGCCACGCCAAGACCTATAATTGTATTTTCTTAGGATAGAATAGATCTTGCTAGAAGCTTATTAATTATCATGTCAAATCTTGATATTTCAAGAAAATTGCAGGAACAAGAGTCAGAAGACTCTTGTGCCATAGAAGCGGTTAGAGAATCATTGCAACTTTTACAATCTGCTAGGTTTGAAGAACATGGACAAGATGAAGAAGGAGTATCCCAATGTCAAGTAAGGCCATGCTTGGAATCTTTGGAGATATGGCCTCATCAAAAAAATCTCAATTCAAATGCCCGAGCTTTGGTAATAGTCCTCAAAGTTGGAAGGGTGACTCCAAGTGGACCAGAAATTATGTTTGGAGGATGTTTTGAAGGTTGCAACGAAGAGCAAATTCTTGGATGGGATATTGATCTAACAAAGGTTATATTTGGAGGTCATTGATGCCATCTCAAGGATCTTGTTGAATCGATAACCAACGAACAAAAGACGGAATATGTTGCTTGTCTATTCCGACAAATTCTAGAATTTTTACGCATATGATTTGATCATCAAATTGCTTTGGCTTCTCGTGAAACTCGTTGCTATATCAAGGACATGAACTAGAAAGAGATGCATAATCTAATGGAAACTATATCAAAGTAAAAGTCACAAAATGGAATTAAGAAAATATGTATATTCAAAGAAAACTAGAATGGCTATTGCCAAAGACTAGAAACATGAAGATTCTTGAAACTAGACTAAAACTAGGGAAGGAGTTGACAAGAGTGAAGAGGGCTTCATTCTTGTCTCTATAAATACTATCTAACTAAGAGCTACATGGCGGTATTCTATAGGACCTCATATATGTGTCTAATTTGTAAGACACGTGTCAAACCTGCACGACAAGTTTCTCACATGTGCGCCACGTACTTGGCTTGTTTCGCAAGCTACCAACATGTGTGACACATGGCTAGCTTGTTCTACAAGCTACCAACATGTGCGCCATGTGGCTACCTTGTTGACCAAGTTTCTAACCTACCAATCACCTATAGACATGTATAAAGGTGATTTCGCGTCTACAAAACTTCTAGGAAGCTTCTCTATCAGATATTATCAAATCAACTTATTTTACCTACTTCTATTGGTCTATTATTACTTAGATAATTTATTGGAGTAAATCTAATATCCGTGACATTATCCCCCCTTCTAGGGACAAGTTCCATGAGGAGCGGTGATTACATGTTGAGAAAGTCCAAAATACGTAGAATTGTGCTTGCCACATACTCAAATCTTTGTTCCCTTTGAAGGTAGTTGATAGGTCCTTTCAGCCATCAATAATGTCCCATACGAGGGCGAGAGGACCACCCTGTTATTTGATCATTGTTGAGGCCTTCATAACTTCCTTCAAAGAAAACATTAAGAACACCATCAGGGAGTAGTTCCTACCTTTAAAAGTATCACCAAACATCGAGAGTCTCTTCCAAGGTCGTGATACCAAACACGTTGTATTTTGCCATCAATCCGAGGAAGGACATGTTGTTCTTGAGGGTCTTCATCTCTATTCTGTCGTCTTGAAGGTTGTGATAGTCGTAATGTCTTGTCCGATAAATCAACAAATGATGGCTTTTGAGCTGAATTCGCTGGTTGTTGATCCTCCATCTCTTTAGCACAAACAAAATCTAATGACAAACAATGATACAAGGTAGGATGAAACCTCTATAGAACCTACCTTACTTTATTGCAAAGATTTTCTTGAGTATTTATCTTGGTTTTGATGGATGTCGTCGATGAAATGCATTAACTTTTATTGATGCATTTGTTAGATTCTTTGATGGCTCCAATGTGCATTCACTAATATCGTATCCGTACCAATGCACAAGATATTCCAGTCGATTTCGGCGCCGCCTTGAATCTAAAATCTCTTCAACCTCGAATTCTTCATTGTTGTCCACTTCTACAGGAGGCGGTGATATTTGTCTTCTTCCTTATATGTCCACTGTCTTGTATGGCTCGAGTAGTGATATGTGGAATACAGGATGGATCTTCATGGACTTCGGTAGGTGTAATCGATATGCAACTAGATTGATTTGTTCAAAAATAGGAAAAGGTCCAAGCCTACGATAGTCCAACTTATCACAAGGATGAATAGTCTTGATATTGCAACAAAGTAACCATACTTTGTCCCCCACGTTGAATTGTGGTTGTTCCTTGCGATACGCATCTGCATTTGTTTTTTGTCATTCTTGAACTTCTTTTAATTGCATCTTCATTATTGCATATAGCTCTGACAAACGATTTGTCAAATCTTTTGCTGCTGGATTATCAACTTTTGAAAAGTCAAAAGCATCAAGTCATGGGTGATAACCATAATTGGCAAAGAAAGGTGTTTATTGCGTAGAAGAATATATCATTTTATTATAAGCAAATTCTGCCAATGGCAGAAGAGCTATCCAATCATCTTGTTGGTAGTTGATGGTATACCTTAAATATTGCTCCAAGACTTGGTTCACATGCTCTATTTATCCATCAGTTTGAGGATGAAAAGCTGAAGATAACTTTATGTCCACTTTTAAGATCTTGAAAAGGATTCTCCAAAATATTGACACAAATTGAATTCCCATATCCGATATAATATCCTTAGGTAACCCATCATAGCGATAGATATTATCAATGAAAAGCTTAGCTGTTTCTTCACCTGTGATAGATTTTATGCATGGCTCAAGATCTACTATCACAAATATAGAGTCATAAGATCTTGAGCTTGGAAGATCTGTGATGAAATCCATAGAAACAGAAGACCATGGTTGTTCTGGAATAAGTAATGGCTGAAGAAGCCCAAAAGGTCAATGACGAGGAGTCTTTGATCTTGAGCAGATATCACATGATTGTACAAAGTCTTTGACTGACTTCCACATTTGAGGCCACCAAAAATCTCTTGATATAAGTTCCAAAGTCTTGTTGTATCCAAAATGTCCTGCCGTTGAAAAATCATGACGTACTTGAAGAACACATAAATGTGCTTCTCCTTCTGAAACATATAGACGTCCTTTGAAATATAGTAGATTGTTCTTCAATTCAAATTTAGAAGAATCATAAGACTTGGAAGAATTATTCTTGATATCATGAAAAAGAGGGTATGAGGACATACTTGATTGAATTTGCTTGAGAAAAGTTGAATCAACAATCAATGTTGATTTTATTGCTCGAAGATAAAACTGCTCTGGTTTCAAGAGAACTGTTCTTTGTTGCTCAAAAGCTGCATCTCCTTCTTTTGGTGCAAAATAAGAATGTCTAGAAAGGGCATCGGACAAACCTTGTTGTTTTCCTGGCCGATAAGTGATAATGAATTTGAATCTTGACAAAGACATATTCCAACGAGCTTGACGACGATTCAACATGCGTGCCGACATGAAATACTTGAGGTTCTTGTGATCCGTATACACGATGACTAGACTCAAAGCGCCTTCTAGATAATGACGCCATTCTTGAAAAGAATCCACGATTGCAAGAAGTTCTTTGTCATGGATCTCATAATTGATCTCGACTGTTGAGAATTTTCTTGAATGAAAAGCTACTAGATGAAGTTTGTCATTTGTTCCCATTTGTGACAAAATCGCACCCAAGGCAAAGTCTGATGCATCTGTTTCCATAAAAAATGCCTTGGAAAAATCTTCATGATATAAGATTGGTGCAGAAACAAACAATGTCTTTAAAGCTTCAAATGCTACTTTTGCTTCTTGATTCCATTGGAGTTTGTCTTTACAAGTCAAACGTGTAAGTGGAGCCGCAATACGAGAGAAGTCTTTGATGAAGATCCGATAATAATTGGCGAATCTCAAAAAGCATTGAACATCTCTTACCGTCTTTGGAACCTTCCAATTCATGATTGTTTGGACTTTCTTAGGATCCATCATGAGACCATCATTTGAAATGATGTATCCTAAAAAATCAACTTGAGTAGTGTGAAATACATACTTTTCTATCTTGGCGTACAATCCCGCATCTCTAAGTTTTTGTAATACTTGACGAACATGTATTTCATGTTCTTCTATATTCTTAGAATAGATCAAAATATCATCTAGGTAGCAGATGACAAAATTGTCTAAGAACTCGCGAAAAACATCATTCATGAGATGTTGAAAAGCAGCTGGTGCATTTGTAAGTCCAAAAGGCATGACATTATATTCAAAATGTTCGTACCTGGTTCGAAAAGCAGTTTTCCATTCATCTCCTTCTTTGATGCGTACTAGATTGTATGCTCCTCTTAGATCTATTTTTGTATAGATCCTAGCTTGATTCAACTAGTCGAGGAGTCCTGATATTAGAGGTAATGGATATCTGTTCTTGATTGTGATCTTGTTGAGTCTTTGATAGTCAACACACATCTACAATGATCCATTTTTTTTCTTCACAAATAGAATTGGAGCTCCTGTTGGAGATTTAGAATGACGTATGAAATTCTTGGCAAAATTCTTGTCAATATACGCCTTGAGTTTAGCCAATTCATCTTGTGATAAACTGTAGATTGGTCCAAATGGTGGCTAAGTTCTTTCTTTAAGGTCGATTGAACAATCATATGGACGATGCTCTGGAAGAATATCTGTATTTTTTTTTTTCAAAAACGTCTTGATAATCTTAATACTAACTTGGAATGCTACTTGAAGTCTTTCCATCATTGGAAATAGGTGTAGCATAAATAACAAAAGGTGATCGTTCTTCTGCAGAGTGCAAGAAAGCTCTTGCACCTACAAACTCAGATTTGATTCTATTAGACTTGTGATTTCTTACTTGATTAACTATATTGTTAGCTATACTTTTAGAAAAGTTTAGAGTACAAGAAATCCAATCTATTCAAGGGTTGTGTTTTTCTAACCATGATAGACCTAGAATAACTAGAATAGAGGGAGATCTAATTATGTTAAAAATTACGCAACTATTATACCCATTTATTACTACATCTAGAGGAAGTGTTTCATGAGTAACATCTCCAGAAGATAAAGGACGACCATGTATGACTTCTACGTGTACGGGTTTAGATTTTTGTATTATTTGTATTCTATGGCTTTTAGCAAATTCTTCATCTAAAAAACAAGCCGAGGCTCCCGAATCTATTAAAGCAGAGACTTTGTAATTATTAGGTCCTAAATACACATCTATTATAAAACAAGGAGATGGTTGTGAGGAGAGGATAGGACCTTCATTAGAAATTGTACAAGATCCCAGCCGCACGGTCCTTATTGTGGCTGGACAAACTCGTTTTCTGACATATTGTCTTCTTTGACAGTCGTACTCCTCATCTTGTGGTTGCGTCGTTTCTTTGGGCAATTTTGAGCAGTGTATTTAGGTTCTCCACAATACAAGCATAATCCTTCTTGACAACATCAAGTCTTTTCTTGTTCAGTAAGCGACTTGAAACGTATAGCATCAATTTGCATGTCCTTGACTTCTGAAGGTACATATTGAGAAGTCATTGGTACTGCCACTAAATTATAATGTCGCTAAGGTTCTCTTGTACGACTTTCAGATCTAAATTTGAAAAGTCGATTATCACACTTCACCGCAAAGTCTATTGCTTGACTCAATGTTTGAAGATTGGGTAAGTTCAACATCAATTTCTTCACTTCATATTGTAGTCCGTAGAGAAATTGACTGATGAGTGCAGCATTGTCCCACTTGATATCGATTGCTAGTTGTTGAAATTGTGAAGCATATAATGTCACTGATCGATTGCCTTGTCATAGGATATAAAGCTTATTGGTTGCAATACAAGTTCCATCGTATTCTCCATACATAGATCAAAATTTTGCTAAGAAAGCTTTTAAATTATCCAATATTGGATCATGTCATTCCAGAAAAGATGAAAACCAAGATAAGGCAGAACCTGAAAGTAGTGTACCAATAAATCTGACTTGTGATCCTGGAGTTGGAAAACTTTGCGGTTGCAATTCAATCACCAGTTGGACTTGGTTGATGAATCCTCGAAACTTGGATCTTGTGCCATCAAACTTCTCAGGTAGACCAATTTTTGGTTCTCTGATGCTTGGATGATGTTCCAATGTAGGAGGAATTATATGGCTTAGTGTAGATATTGAAGCAGCTCCAACCATATCTATATCTTCATTATTTGATAACCTTATTGTTCTTTGTGGAGGTACAGTGAGTTGATGCATTGCAAGCATCAATTCCCTCATTTGCTCTTGCATTTGTGCCATTGCACTCTTCATCTCGGCAAGCTCGGCCATGATAACACTTCAAAAAATATATAACACTACTTGAGATAAGTAACAGGGAGAACAAAGAAAATACTAGGAATAATATCAATTTAAAAGAGGGTAATCCGCAACTTCTAAAATGCTTGTGTCTTATCAAGAGAAAAGGGGTAATCCACTCTTAAATCAAGACAAGACAAAGCTATGATAATATAAGTGTACTCTTGTCAATCTGTCAAGGACATGAACTAGAAAGAGATGCATAATCTAATGGAAACTATATCAAAATAAAAGTCACAAAATGGAATTAAGAAAATATGTATATTCAAAGAAAATTGGAATGGTTATTGCCAAAGACTAGAAACATGAAGATTCTTGAAACTAGACTAGAACTATGGAAGGAGTTGACAAGAGTGAAGAGCGCTTCATTCTTGCCTCTATAAATACTATATAATTAAGAGCTACGTGGCGATATTCTATAGGACCTCATACACATGTCTAATTTGCAAGACACGTGTCAAACTTGCACGACAAGTTTTTCACATGTGCGCTGTCGTACTGCATTTACGTGCAGTGTATAAAAATATGAAAAATCTTGTATCTATTGTTAATATATGTGTGAGTGCTAGAGGTTATTTTAGAAGATATTATAAGGAGAGGATTTATTATAGCCACTTAATTAGTGAATTAAGATGGCTATTTGTTTTGTTCTTACCTTATTTATATCCTAGAATAGACTCTTTTATAATTAGAAGAAAGGTAAAGGTTGTTTTATCTTTCTTGTTGACTTTTGAGGTAGAATGGACCTTATGAAGGGTAAGAAAGAAGAGCATGGGGTGAATAAGGCCCATCCAATAGGATTTGGCTGCCCATGTGGGCGTCTCATAGTCTAATATAGAAAGAAAGGGAGATATACTCCTCTTGTTAGACCGAGAGGGGAGGCAGTTTTGAATAGTGAACTTTGGAGAGAGATAGCTCCGAGGAGATAGAAGTGCTTGTACTGAAAATTGGTGGGTGTGTTCTTCAAG
>JAWRVF010001237.1:0-91135 GCA_036785485.1 Physcomitrellopsis africana | reverse complement strand
CCTATAGACATGTATAAAGGTGATTTCGCGTCTATGAAGCTTCTAGGAAGCTTTTCTATCAGATATTATCAAATCAACTTATTTTACCTATTTCTATTGGTTTATTATTATTTAGATAATTTATTGGAATAAATCTTATGTCCATCACAAAAATCTCAATTCAAATGCCCGAGCTTTGGTAATACTCCTCGAAGTTAGAAAGGTGATTCTAGGTGGACCAAAAATTATTTTCGAAGGATGTTTTGAAGATCGCAACGTAGAGCAAATTCTTAGATGGGATGTTGGTCTAATAGAGGTTATATTTAGAGATCATCAACGCCATCTCAAGGGACTTATTGAACGGATAACCAACGAACAAAAGACGAAATATGTTGCTTCTCTATTTCAATAAATTTTAGAATGTTTAGGTATATGATTTGATCATCAAATTGCTTCGGCTCCTCGTGAAATTCATCGCTAGAAGGCAAAGTGATGTCACGGTCATATTGTAAGCCATTATTAGAACTTTTTATAATCATTTAGAACCTTCTATAGCTTTCTAGAATCTTCTAGAACCTTCTAGAATCTTTTAGAATATTTTTTAGTCTTTGAAAATCTTCTAGAATCTTCTTTAAGCTTCTAAAATATTCTAAGATACTCTTAGGACCCTCTAGAATCTTCTTCAATCTTCCAAGATCTCCCGTAGACTTTTTAGAGTCTTTCAAAATCTTCGTCAAGTTTCTAGAATTTTCTAAGATATTCTTAGAAGGTCCAATAGGATATAAGGCCTTATAGTATAAATAAGAGGTAAGAGTGGGGAGCACCTCAGTCTTGCCAACACAAATCTTGGAGCAATCCTAAGCGTTGTCTTGTTCTTAATATTAATCCAATTTCTTTTTCTTGATCTAGTTCTTCTTCCTATCCATCCAATTCTTTGTTTTTGAAGTTATTCTAGTTCTGATTTCTTTTCTTTGGTTCTTGGCTAACCTGCTATCTTGCATCCTTGACAGCAGTCATAGAAATTTTTCAATGCCTAGGATTTGGATCCAAGTGATTTTAGGATGGTTCAAATCTTGTTAGGATATGAAAGAAGTTCTTTATATAAGATAAAATGAAATCAAAATAAAAATTAAAAAATTGCATTTGGTTTATATCTTTTCTAGAAAGAAATTTAATACAAGAGAAGAAACATTATCAAAAATTAAACAAGTTATATTTGTATTATAGCAAATCAATTTGTATTATATAATACTATTCTATTAAGAAAAAATTTAGGACTTAAGGTATAATGTTGATTGGTAATATTATATTGCCAAAAAACAATAATGTCCAACCATAATAGAGACTATGTGGCTAGCCACTACTATTTTATTATCAAAACCAAGTCTTCTTGTTAATCTTTCTATCTTTCTACTTGATCTATAATCTTTCTTTCTCTCTTTCTTACTCTCTTTTTTTTCTCATTCTATGCACATATATATACTTATATATATATATATATATATATATATATATAAAATTACTTTTTTGGAAGCATATATATACAAAAATATCAACATATTTTGTTAATAAAGATTTTTCCAAATAACAAAATTTAGTAATTGTACATAAAATATTTCTAGCAATTTATGAAGTTATTAATGGATAACTTTTAGAATTGATTATAACAAAATAAATATTGTATAAGTTCTTCAAATTTATCTATTTTTTCTCATATCTTATAAATTTGGACTTTTGTAGTTTTTGCTACATAATATATTAATAAACTGGACAATATAGAGAATATGTTTAAGAAAATATTAATTGAGTAAGACAAATTCTAGATGTTTCACAGCTAGATAAATTACAAAAGAATCTAATAAATAAATAAGTAAATAAATAATATTATATTATATTATATTATATTCTAATCTATTAAATATTTCAAATAAATATACCAATAGAATTTTATTTATTTTAATTTATGATATTAAAGATATATATACATATATATATATATATTAAAAATATTATTTAAAAAATGATATAATTGTACAACCAAACAAGAAGAATAAACAAATTTTCAATTTAGACAAGTGTAAAATTTCTTAGAGATAGAATTAACATCATTATAAAAATATATTAAAAAATTTACCAAAATAAATAATTAAAATAAAATACTAGAATGTATGTACATTAGTGGAAAATAAACAGGATAATGATTATTTGTTACTGTTAATTTCAAGATTACTAGAGCAAGTTGAATAAGTCAAAGTCTTTACAAAGATCAGCTTAAGTGGTGCTTATAAATTTGTTTAATTTAAGAAAAGAAACCAACAGAAGACTACATTTTGTATAAGTTATAAATACTTTGAACATAATGTCATGTTATATTTTATGAAAGATAACATTTCAAAATAAATAGATAGTTGTATGGTCTTTTATTTTATGGCATCTTAATATATTCTAAGAGTAAAAAAAAAATCAATATAATGTATATTTAATGTTGCCTTAAATTTCTTTTGGTTTACAAATTCATCCATTTTTATATAATTTAATATTAAACTAAAATCAAACCATTTTTTTTCAAGTAATTTATAAAGGAATAAGAATAAAATTATCTTCAATGTTGTTAATTCTTCTCTATAATATTGTTTTCTATAAGGCTTATGAATCCTCTATAATTTCTAAATTTTTTTTTTTAATGGTATTTTCTTTGCATATGTTTTTTTACGTTTTAATTTTATGTTTAAATTTATTTATTTTTTCTATTAACATATTTTAGTCTTCTTTGTATAAAAATTATTTATTCATAATTGAGGTACAAAGTTGTGTCTTTGTTATTTTTAAGATAAGCTCAACAAAACCATTTTTAAGTGTTTAAAATTTACCTATTTTGAAATTTTAAGCATATATAATATATATATATATATATATATATATATATAAATTTGAAAATCTCATTAAATTTGTGTAAATTTTATAATACAAATATAAATATTTATATATTTATAATAAGTTATAAAATTTATTATTAATAATTTTTTTTAAAAATAATGTAACGAAATCTCCAAAATTTAACATAAATAAAATAAAAGGATTTTCACATAATTCAACATAATTTTAAGAGACTTTTTTCTTGAAAATAAAGATAATTTCTAAATACTTTTTTCTTTCAAACAATACACAACATCTACAAAAAAAGATTAAAATGTTCAACAACCATGTAGCAAATTATGGACGATTCAAAAAATTCCTGCCATCACTCATATATACTATAAAATTTTCGTTCAAATAACGGAATTCAACTTGACAATCCACAAATCGCCAACTAAACGCAGTACGCAGTGAACGGGGTTTTTGTGCTTGCGGGACGATTCTCAGCAGGAACGGCAGCTCAACACATTTCACGACGGAACTGTCCAGTGGTCTATCCGGAATGCAAATTCGCGAGGCCATTTCGCGCCGGAATGTCTGCCTCCCCCCTTCAGCAGTTTCTGGAAATCTGTGTCGTTGCTCCAAGTGCTTGGAAGGACCGAGACGAAGACACGTTCTCCAGCACTTCAGTTGCACAGATTGTACGGTAGTGTCCGCATGTTCAACGCCATCCTTGAGGAAGGAATCGGCGCATTTTGCAATTTCCCTTTTGGTTCACTTGGATACATTAGGTTGAGTTCCAAATCTTACCAGTCTCGCTACACTTTTTATTGGTTGGAGAGTACAGTGTGGAGTGTGGAGTGTGATCGCGGATGCGTGTAACGTGTGGCCGGGGCCGCTACTCGTTTGTTGCGTTTGAGTCTGAAATTTGATGTTGCAATCCAATGGAGTGCAGCTCGTGGTCGGTCACAACGTTGTTGTAATTTTTATGATAACCTTATAGAAATTTGCCTCCACATTTTGCACGATTTTGTAAAGTTTTGTAGGCTTTTTAGAATTTGCCGAACATTTGATTGCGTCTTGTTTGTAAAAGCAGTTTCACTGTCCAGTTCAAACACGGGTTGCGTTAGCCCTTTGAAGCGATTTGACAAGGTTTGGTTGATGTATTTGGGCATTGTATATTGCCTCTTGAAGTGATAGATTGTAATTTTACTTTGGTGCCTTTGAACCCTTGAATTTGGAAATTGTGAGCGAAGCCCTGATGGAGATCTCTACTATAGCTGTGAGTAACTGTAGTTTTGGACCTCCTGTATTTGGATTAGCAGTAAGTGCCCCCCGGACATGTTGTGGCCGATCCTCTAGGGCTGTCTTGCTAAGAACAACTGGAAACGCACTTGAACGACGTGCAAGGCTGGGTTGCAAATCCTTCAACAGTGCAGGTGGAAAAATCATGGTTGGTGCTGTAGCGGGGTCTCTCTTTGGTCAGCAATTGGGCGTAAGGTTGGGGTCCGGTGCTCGCTGGACTGCAAGTACCTGGCTCGATAATTCGTAAGCTTTGCATAGTCCTAATTCTATTTTCATTTTTATGTATTCGTCTTCTGCTTATGCTATTTCATGAGTGCTGATTGAACACGATTGGTCGATATTGGTATGTTTCGGTAGAGGGTATGTTAGGTGTTATTACCTATTCATTGGTCGTATTTATGCACAATTAGATTTATTTACAATATTTCCTCCGGTTGTGCCGTTAGACAGCGGCAATCTCGCTTTGTAGGTTTTTCTGCCGATCTCTTGTTTCATACACTTAATCCTCGGGTACCATTTCATCCCGTTCCAAATGTTTGAAGTGGCGGTGTTTCAGAAACACAACTACGTGCACTGCTGAACCTTTCGGAAAGATTTCTTTCTCAATTAGGTAGTTCATGTGTTGCCTCAGAAATGTAAACTGGTTTCATATTCAGGGCAAACAACATTATCTTCACTTCGCTTGTTAATTGTTCTGAATTAGTGTTAAATCTGTGCTTTTATAGTGCACGAGTGGAGGCAGATGTACCGTTGTCTGAGGCATGGGCTTTGTGGTCTGATCAAGAAAATGTGGTGAATTGGATGCCATGGATTGCGGAGGTTAAGGTACCTAGCTTACTACTACACTCTAACGATCATATATATATACATATATATATACATACATATTTATTGATGCATTTTTTTCTTTGGATAAGGTATGCCACGAATAGTAATGTTCGAGTATGGATATTCGGAGACAGGTTCTGAAAGACCAACCGAACATGTCAAAATGGACCCTGCGTTACGAAGCATTTGGCCAGAATTTTGAGTTTTCCTGGTTAGCTCGCCTCCTGAAGGTACCTTCTTCCACTCCTACATATGAGTACACAATTTACAGGAAGATGTAAACTAGCTTCTAGTTCTTGCTGACAAAGTATCGTGGAAGGTTTGAACAATTTTTTCCCTATCAACGCTTAACTCTCCTCTGAAGATCCTTGCTGGGGTTTGCTATTTGTGCAGCCAATTCAAAATCAGAAAATCCACTGGCGCTCGGTGGATGGACTTGCTAACAGGTGCATTTCACTTTCTTTGTAAACATTTAATAATTTTGCAAGACAGAAAACTCTCCTGTTTTTTCATGGGTGCACTTTAGCCTCCTAACTTTGAATCAAATCATGAATCTTATAAGAACATGGTATGAAGCATGTTCATCACATTCGTTGTACTATACATTTTGATTCTCAAATGCTTCAAACAATTTAAATTAGGCGATGTTTAACTTTATCTGGCTTTTTCGTAAGTAGTCCTTTATTGACCCTGTCGCAATTGCTAACATACAGGGGTGCCGTACGTTTCTATCCAAGAGGACCAACATCGTGTGGTGTTGAAGTAAGCCATTCGATTCACACGAACAGAGTTAGTTTAGGAGTACCTGTTGTAGTCGTGCTCTTCAAATTTAGCTTTCTGTTGTTATTGTTTCATGGTGGTGCCGTTTAGTATGACGAGATAAGACCACAACATAAATTTAACTGGCCTTGGGTAAACAAGAGGTCTGATGATGTCCAGTGTACACAATGATGTGATTCTTTGTGGTATTGATTTAGCACATGATTATTAGTTGTTGCTCCTTATAACTAAAACTTTTAAATTTCAATATAGCACGCATTCTTCATACAGAACTGTGTTGTGTTTTGTGTGCAGCTGACAATCTCTTATGAGGTTCCAGATGTTCTAGCACCTTTTGCATCGGTATGCCCACTTGAACCCCAATGTCTTGACAATTGTTTTGAGTGCTCAACAGTAGGTTTCAGAATAAGAGATCTGTTGGATAATTATAATGTGACAAATGTGGCCTACCTCGTCACTTTGATGCTGAGAAAGAGAATCTTCCTCTTTGTGTACGAGGAAGGTTCTCTGTGACACTTTCACTGTTCTCCTCGTCCTGAGAAAGGCTGGTTCTTTGATTAGCTCAGCTTAGGCCAGTCTTATTTTGTTAAGTGTTTTGAGGGCCCTGGAAGACATTTATCCAGTTTGTGATATTCATGGAGACTCTATTCTTATATATTCTACACTGGCATCGTTACAGGGTGTGAAGCCACTTGTGGAAAGCATCTTGCAGAGCGATTTGAACCGATTTGCGGTGTATGCCAAAAGTCAGAGTGCTAAGAAGAATGCCACACCCAAGTAGTGATTTGCCCATTCAACTCAAAATTGTCAACTGATAGCTAAGTGTTTCCGAAGTGTTGTTGCAACACATCGTGTTCAGTATCCAAGATGTCAATTACAGGTCAGCAATTTGAATTTATAATTAAGTGTAACATCTACTTTTAGATATTCTCTAGATCGTTGAGGCTTTTGTGGTTTTACAGCGAAAACTTATGCAAGGCTTGTATTTTTTATTATCACAGAATGTCACAAATGCTACAGATTAGACCAAATTTTAAGTGGAGGACGAGATTGTATTTTGCTTAGGACTCTTTTATCATTCATCAACTCTTGTACGCTATTCATCTATTTCGCAATTATGAAAGAGTTGGAATATCACGTCTACTAGGCAACCTGGAAGCTTTGACATGTTGAACACCTTGGTGGCAAATGGTGATTTACGAACTACTGCGCATAACAGTGGCTTCAAACCTTAGAACGTATCTGGTTTGCAAGATTTATACTGTGTTCGTTCATTGGCAATAACTTTGAGTGACATTTATGACAAAGAATTTTTGAATGGATTAGAGATCAGTGAAGAAGACGCTGGTTAAGTGAAAAGATTCTACCAACACTGCTGCTTCCTGGCTGCTAGAATTGGAGTTGCAGACACGGGAAGATTTAATCCTTCACTGATTCATCTGTCCACAAGCGCATCCACATTATGAACCAGAATGAAATTAACTGTAAGTCTTTGCACCTACAATGTCATTCTCGACAGTGTGGGCAGATGGCAGATTTCCGAAGTTAAGCTCTTGAATCCTTGTCCACCATCCAAGTTTGCAGTGAAGGTCCAGTTATAGTCTAATTAAAGATGCGACGCACAATGGGAAGGGGCTAAGAGGCCAACTCCTACCAGGCTCGTCTGGTGCCAAAACTCTTATCGTTCATTTTAAAATTCTCCTGCCACCATTATCCACCTTCAAAATCTCACGCCAGAAATTTTCGTGCATTGAAATTGTACCGTTCGATCGGTGTTTCGACACAATTACTTGAATTTACAGATGTGTTATGCCCGTGTGTGGAAATAACAACTCTATCCTAACCGAGTTATCCACCAAATTTTACTACACTGCGCTGCATATGGAACCACATTCGTGCTGATGAGTCATAAGCCTACTTCCATATTTGCGACTTGCCAACGCATCTGCAGGATCTAAAGAAGTAGCAGGTTGTCATTGTGCTAGACAGGTCACACTGGTATGTAGGGAGCCTATCGGTCTGTTCATGCCCCCAAACCTTCGAATAATTCCCTAATTGACAGAATTGATCGTTCAATAATCCCTGATGGACTTGGTAGGATTATACAAGTACACCAATATCCAAACAGCCCCGACTTTACCGGAATTTCTGGGTAATTGGTAAGAGTTTCAACCATTGTTCGCATCTTAAATTGAATATACATTGATAGAACAACATGTGGGATGTTAAGATCGTGCGGTACTTATAACGGGGGATACATCTTAGCGGGTCTTCTCAACCATCAACTATAACATTACCCAGGAAAATAATCTCAATTCCCTCAACAACCCACCTAGTTACTGACTACAAACTTAACCAGTACAAACTTAGCCAGCAATGCGGAGTTCCGTATCCGCTTCTTCCGACAGTCAACACTGAAGATTAATTCAAAAAATTAATTCGAAGTTCGTGGAAAATTAGTAATATTTCACAACCATATATTATGGTACCGATATACCAACCACATCTATGCAACAAATGCACGACTGTGGAATAATCTGCTTCTTCTCACGTATCACTTAGCCGTATACTGGTAGACATTCCCCATGCAACAAGACATAATCTCTTCTTCAAGCGCGGAAATGTAAAAGATCTAAGAACCATTTTTAAGAATGACGCGTCCAAGAACTAGTAATGAGTTGCAGCACATAACCTGAATCGAGGGCCCTTCTTCGTGAAGCACGTGTGGGGATACTGAGGGACAACCCCAGACCATCGACATATCGTATTAATGAAGGAAATTACAGGTGGCTAAGCAAGCCAAGTGCGTTTCGGAATCCAAATAGTAAGACCAATGAACCCTTCCAAAATGAAGCACACATACTGTATACAAAATGAATAATAACTGTCTTTCTTTTTTAACTCGATAAATGTCACAAGACAGCGATATAAAAAAAATAAAATAAGAGTCTAGGGTTAAGAGCTCTTTCTCCTCCACAAGTAAAAGCACTGATTTCTTCATCTACTTGGCGCGATCCTTGATCACCTCCAGATCCATCTCGGTAGGATCGGTAGCTTGAAGCTCGTAATGAATGCCGCTAAGCTCGCGCTTAAACTTGTCCTTAGAGCTGGCATAAATCATCTTCGACCTCACGCGCGAGATAGACGGCGACCACGCGATAAAGAAGATCTTGCTCTTCTGACAGTTGATCTCACCATCCTCGGCCGTGAAGTCGAAGTCATACACCCCGTACCTGCAGTCGTTTTCCGGCAACGCAGCCGCGAACTCCTCATAAGTGGCATCGGGACCGCCGCACTTCTCCACAGTGATGTGCTGCACCTTATCGTCGATCTTGAAGACGATAAACCGGAACGCCTTCTTCCTCTGCAACTCCTGAAACTTCAGTTTGCAATCATCGCTCACCGCCACCCCCGACGAAGCGTTCGCCATCGCACCGCGCCCCTCTTAACTCTCGACCCGAAAAAGCACCAAAACCTAGCGCTCACCCTGCCTCGCAAAACTAACACAACAAATACCCCTCCAACCGAAACCCTCCTCCCTAAAAGCGCTACACACACCTTCCGGGTAACACCTACTGGTAACACCTGCTGTGGCTTCTTAAGACCAGCCGATGAGGGCCGCACTCATGACCGATGGGGAGGAGCTAAGGCGAGAAGGGACGAAGGGAGAAACCGAGAGGAAGGGGAAGACGTGTAGTACGAGAGCGGCAGAAGAGAACGTGAATGGCCGTGGTGGCATGTGTTAGTTCCATAAGTTTTGGCGCAATCGTAGCCAGACATGGGATATTTAAAGCGAGCGGCGACTCTTGTCTATAGATAGAGAGACCCCTTTTATGGAATTAGGCTAAGACCGAGTATGAGAAATTTAACCCGTGGTGGCATTTGTGTTGTGGGTTCGGAGATGCGGGCCGCATTTCCAATCCCCACCACCGGGTCCACACGGCTGAATTGCGCGTGCAAGCACTGCTGATGATGCGTTCCGCTGCTGACGCGGACGCCATCTGTCTCCTGAAGTTTGCCTGGAGTTAGAAGCGTCGGCTCTTGGTTTTGCTGCGGGATGGAATTCTCAAAATAGGGGAAATCTTTGAAAGAAGAAGGCGAAGAGGAAGGAGACTAAGGAGACCAAGGAGACCCCAACTTATACTCCTGTTGGATCACGCTACCCTATTTCCGAATTGCCACGATTTTCCCAAAATATTCACTCCGTGTCAGGTCCTTTCCTTAATGGGGTGTGTTTCTGTGACCTGACACGAGCTCATACCATAATATCTCCCACCTGCAATCCTTCATTTCTCGGTTGTGTAGTTAGGTCTTGATTGCTCATACACATCCCCCTCACTCCTTCTCTATAAAGAGGAAAGTAACACAAGCAGTAGGTGCAAATAGGAGCGGTATTGTTTGGTTTTAAGCCTCGGGTACTCTGCTTCTTCACACGTCACGTACCCACGTAATAAATAAAAAGAAAAAAGGAAAAAGAAATTGTATATATTCTGCTGAATGCAAGTTTTGTGACTCAGCTACTGTTTCCGTTTTCTTTTTTTCCTCTTCCAAAGAACATACACGGGGGAAAATAACAAAAAGCCAAAAGACAGAAAAATAAGTCGACTTTTCCTTTTTCTGGCATCAATCTGAGCCCAGTATTGCCCTCCAATCGCAGAGTTTTCTTTTCGCAAAAATTTTGTGTGTGTCTCGTAGAAATTCTTTTTCTCCCTCCCCAAGGGATCGTCATCTATAATTCATGGCTGAGAACTCTCACATATTCGCTTCAAATGTAAGCTACCTCTCCGTTTCTCGGGGTGAACGGATGAAATTGGATGAACGATTGCGTGGACAGATGGATGACAGGATAGTCCATACGCTGACCACTTTTTTCTGCTGCTTCAGTTGGAAGCCGATTCACACCCACAAACCCATACTCTGCTTCAAAGTTAAGCTACCACACAACCTCCAAATATAGCATACCGAAATCCTTTTATTTCTTTTCTTTTCTTTTCTTTTTCTTATGCCTCCTTTCCATGCAATGTCTGGTGAATACTTGGCACATCCTTGCATGATTTTGGGTTGCATGCCAAAAAATTAGGTTTGTTGAGGAAACCCGGGAATTAGCTTTCTGAACCCATTTCCCATGCCACCAGTACATCACAAAAAGGTTTCTCTTTTTCAAACAATAGATGGATGTATAAACACACACACACACACACACACACACACACACATTAAATAAATACAAATATAACAAACAAACAAAACAGAGAAAAACTTATATTGAATGTTAAAAGATCTATAAAATTTTGAAAGATGGCAAATGTATATGCTAACAGTGATCTGTTTAATACACGTAAGTGTGCACAGGTGTGGAATTTCCAACTTAAGTGTGTGAAAAATATTCTTTTACTAAATAGGTAAATATCATATTCTTTTTACATTTCGTCAAAGAACATAGTGATTTATACTTGAATAACACCAATTATAAGGAACATATTTAATTGTTAAATTATGGAACAACAATAAAAATGTTTAAGCTCATGAATTCATCAAAAAATTATATCTGATAAAAAAAGATCATTTGTGTGACCATTGTTATAATGAAATTCAAACATATGTTAATTTAGGATCACATTTCACCATTAAAAAAATATATTATTCATCATTTTTAGTTAATAAGAAAAACATGTTTAATATCATGTTATTTGTTAAAGTTAACTTGAAAATTCTGTAGCATAGGTTTAAATAATAGACGTGATTTTTTTATGGACAAAGTATTATTTATCCATAAATTATAGTCAAAATTTTAAACCATGCTGTAATAGACATACACATTTAATTTAAATAATAATTCAACATCAAAATGATGTAAAATATATATTAATTTTGAGCTATGAGGATAAACATAATATAAATGCATTTTCCGTACATATATCAGAGTTGAATTACATAATGTCTACAATATTTCTTGTAAATGAAAAATATGAGACTATTAAATACTGATAACAACCACACATTGTATTAGTATACTCAATGTCAATCACATAGTTTATGTTGTACAAACCTTTAAGAAATATTATATAAATTTATAGTTGAAGAGTTAATAATCATACTTTGTTAAAGTTAATAATCATACTTTGTTATCATTTTTTATATTCATCTATTAAAATATTATATATATATATATATATATATAAATGCATATTACAATACACAACAATCATAATTTTTGTAACAAATTTTATTTTGATATATATATGGTATTGCTAATGCCACCACAATTTTGCTACTACCACCACAACTTGCCATCCACTTGACATATTTCTTTAACTTTTTTTAGTTTTTATATTTTTTTGTTAATATTTTTAATATATATTTTTTAAATCATATAAGAAATAAATTTAGTTTCAATAAAAAAATAATTAAAAAGCTAATAAAAATAAATTATAGTGGTAGTAGCAAAAATTGTGGTGGCATGTAGTGGATGACAAATTATGGTGACAAAAACTGTAGTGACATTAGCAACTACCTACATATATATACATATAGGTCAAAATAATTATATTTTTATAATAATTATAATTCATCCATATATATATATATATATATATATTCATATAATAAAATAAAAAATATTGGTGTTTGTCCTTGAAATTCCTTGATTGACTAAATTCTAACTCATATGTGATTGGCTGATTTTTTTTTGAAATATTCTTATTCATAGATTTTTTAAATATTTCCCAATGGACATGCAAATATTTTAGAATATATATAGCAAAGAATATGGCATAATAGTTTGTAATAATTGACAAACATCATGAACATAAATATTTCAGAAAATTCCACCAATCACATATTAAATCTTCACAATATTTGAAATGATACTGTAATCATCTATAATCAAAATTTCTATTGCTTAAAACAATTCTTATAGGACTCAACAATCATTTAGCTTGCTAAAAAGGTCTCCTTTTTAGTGTATTTATATATTTATATATATATATATACACACACACATATTATGCCTTCTATAAATGCTAAAGTTTATACATATTTTTATTTTTATCTCTTGGTTTAAATTAATCAATTATTATTATTATTATTATTTAAAAGATCTTTGGTTGCATAATAAATAAATCAATTTTTAAAATAAGTAATAAATTTTTTTATATAATAAATGAATTTTTTAAATTAACTTAAAATAAAAGTTATTAAAATATTATTCAAAATTTGATAGCATGTAGTAGATACATAACTTAAATTTATCTTCAAGTAATTTATGGTCAAAGAATGTTAAACAATTAGTAAGGAAAGAATTATGTTAACAAGAAGATACAAATTTTTGAGTAATTAAAAACTAAATAAAAAGCTTAGTAGAGACATTAATTTCTATCAAGGTTCAACAATAAAATTTTCATCCCATTTGCATTAGTATCTAAGACTAATTAGCATTTCAAAACTTGATTTATAACATTTCAATCACACTGATGTAAATAAAATTATAGTAAAATTGAAATTGTTGTAAATATTAAATCACTGAAATTTAAATTTTAAAATTACATAATTTTAAAAGTTTTAAAACTACATTCTTGAATAAAATTACAAAACATTATGCATTTTTAAATTTATTAGTATTTTAATTTTTGGGCATTATGTATTATTGTTTTGTTATTATTACGAATACCTTTAGATTCACATTGAAGCATGACACATTGAGTTGTTTATTCATTCATCCATTCTTTCATGTCTCAAATCAACATCCCCACATTCATTTCGCTTCAATTTTCCTTCTTTAAATATTCATATGTCCTTGAACCAGATTTTTTTCTTAAACGGAGGCAATGGTTCCGAATATTTAGCTAAATGCTCAATGACAGGAATAAAATTTAAAAATAGATTCCATTTTTGAAATTGGATATTTATCTCATATTGTTTTCAAATTTAAATCGGTAGGGTCGGCATCGGACAAGGTGGATCTTCGGTCCAGCCGCCCTTTGCATCAGCATCCACGAGGCACATTACCCCCGCGTCATTCATGGCGCCGTGCATGGATCCATCGGAGCCCTCTACAGGTTCGACGATTACGTCGCCGGCTCCTCCACATGCCTGCACCTTGTTGGCTTCTTCACTCGGATCCCTTTCGACATTTTCATACTGGAACCTTAATCCTCGGAAATCGTCCTTGGTGTCGGTTTCGTCGAGTGGAAATGTTCGTGGGCAGTGACTGCGAAGTGTGATACGAAGAATGGCTGTTACAGTAGAATGCCTGATCTCTGGATGTGGATAAGCTTCGGTGGGAGGTTATTCGCGAGATGCACAGCGTTCTGAGCCTTCAGGTGTTGATCCGGTTTAGCGTTTGTGGAGATCATGGCTGCGGTGTTGAGTTTTCTCTGCGACACGTATATGGATTTTGTTCTTCACTAGTTTCGCATCACTTACGTGCGCGTTTTCTGGACGTCTTAGAATATGGTCTTTGCGTCCCATTTTGCTTCGGATCTGAAGTGTCTGCATTATGTTGAAAGATGTGTTTGGGGTAATGTTAGAAGGTCTAAAACAATCATCTGGTCATTCCATGTAATTTGTCCTGCTTTGCTACCGGATCGAGAACACGCTCTTCACTGATTGATAATATTCCTGCCGAATTTGAAGTGATGTGTCTCCTGTACTACTAACTGTACCCAGTAAATCTGCTGCTTTTTTATTTATTCGCCACGACGATAGGTGTAAGCTTTTGGCATGTCTTCCGACATCGCTTTTCTAGTGTTGTATTTGATGATTATACTATCCTTTGAAACCGTTGACGCAGTATGTGCCGACGCTTGTGTTGGAATTCGTTCAGGGTGTTGGCAGCAGGCGTTTTTTGTTGTCCTTCACTCCAGACACCTTTAACACAGCAAGAAAGGACCATGATTCCGCTTTCTTGAACCTTGTGTTGTTTAAAAGCCTTTTGGTCATGTTTTTCCTTAAATTGATTTAGGTTTGTCGTTCTACATTTTGTTTATCTGTGTCTTTCACGTCTTACTGGTCGCAGTTCTCTTCAAATGAAGGGAGTTTGGCTCTGGAATTTCTCGCAGCGGTTTATCAAGTTAAGCGATTCAATTTCCAGTTCACCAATTTGATTTCCACTTTCTGATAGTTTGCACATTGCATTTACACCATTTTGAGAAAAGGTTTTGGTTGTTGCTAAGCTTTGTCTTCTACATTCTCGCATTAGTATAATGTCGTATTCACTCACAGCAATCTGCCACATTCTCAACAGATGTTCTTTCCACTAGATCCCGTATTTCAAATGATTTGCGGTGGTTATACTGCATTTATTTTTAATGTCTACACTGTGTAGGACACAGGCAATCTCATTACGTGATAATGAGTACAGCTGTGGTATGCTTACAAGGTCTTCCGTAGCCCTGTACCTTGACATCCTTAATCTTTTCTCCTTGTTGCAGATCCTCTGAAGTGTACAAAGAACATTGGGAGATAATATCTTTCTACATATTTGTGACAACTGTCTAACATTACTGCGAGCAATATCGAAACAGAAGTTGTTGTTAGTTTTGATTTTACTCATGATTGGGAAGCGTAGGTTTCTGTGTGAAGGTCTGGCACAATATGTACTTTAATTCAGTTAATTTTCAAAAAAATTTAATCAACGGCGCGACACTATTTTGTGCGAGTCAGAAGTTTGAACCTGCAACACAGCCAATTGCAGGAGATATTGGCAATTGTTCTAAACATCTCCTGCGAAATTGGTTACAATATATTCACTACTGACATAAATTAAGTCCACTTTGGTGTGGTGTTCAGTTCAACTTTGTGTATCTGTATCTACGGCAGCGATAACACTGAAATTATGCCTCGCATCACCAAGCTTCCTCAGCTTTTTGTCACGCATAGTTGGACGAATATACTAGCTAGTATTCTGCGCGACATCAAAGGAGCTGAAGATCCGGTTCAATTGACTCCGAAATGAATGACTACAAAATATTTCTCTAAACGGAGAAATGTGAAACGAAACGTGGAAAAAAACAAAACAAAACCAAACAAAAAAAAACTTTTGAAAGTCAGGGAAGCTGAATAAAGAATAGACCTCAATGGCAAGCTACCCTGTGGTATCTATTTACTCAGCATGAGTAGCCATCAATTAATTTTATGTAGATTTATAGAAAGAGGAGTAAAATGCACATACCAAGTCGAAAGAAATATTTCTATAAATCTACAGAAGCAAGCATACAACTTGTAAAATCCTCTCTGCAGTGATCCTCAGAATATGCCCCCACTCGTTAACCACGGGTTAGAGGTCATTACCTGAAATTACCCCCAGGAGCAGCAGCTGACAGGAAGGACACATTGGAAGAACTAAACGACATATCAACTTCAGAGAAATTTGCGACCTCCAAAACGTCACATTCTGGCCTTCAATAAGTGTAATAGCCCTGAGCCATCTTCGCCGTGCATGCTTCTCCCACGTCACTCAGGAAGTTTTCCCAACAAGAGGTAGCACTGTTCAGAGAGCGTTCAAGAGGACCGATTCTTTGCAAAGATAACTGCTGAATTATTAACCCTATTCACCCTTTCCAGGCTAGCATAGTTTCATGAGAGTTTCTGAGTCAGGCCCCGAATTTAAACTCGTCCAAGTCATTAGAGGCTCCCAGTGTGCCCGAACATCCACAACGGCACTAATCTTCATTGCAGCGTTCCACAGAAATGGAGTGGCCAAAGCAGTGTACACCGCAATGGCTGCTGCTCGCAGAATGCCATTGCTGTAAAAAGGCCAAGCCAAAACTAATAGGGCTCCAATACCACCAATCCAGGGGGTCAACACTGGTAGAACTGGAAGCTGGAAGGAATTGATGACGGCAGTGAGATGCCAGAGAGATCCCAGAAGGAAGACACCCCAGCCTGCAAATGGATGCACTGTTGTTGGTATTATTAAGGCAGGGAATAGGAAGCTCACAGCCACCAAGAAAACGATGAGGATTTTTAAGGCCAAAGGGTGACACATTTTTTTCTCGCAGTAGAGTCCCCGTCCAAAGCATGATTTTGTGAAGCTCTTCTCGACGGCCGCATACCTATGCCGAATAATTATTGCCAGGAACATGGTGACGACATAAAATAAGCTTTCGACAATAAGAATGGATGTCTCGGTTTTATATCTGTGGTTCACATGGTGTGAGATGTAAGTGGATCGTGCGAAACCAAGCGTTTTAGCAAGAGGTACAAAATCAGCGAAGTCTTCAAATTAAAAACTTGGTAATCGCTATTCCGATTTCTTTCATGCTTACTATTTAATTATCGCCTTGTATACATTTACCCGAGGAGCTTCCTCTGTACTCTTCAAATGAATTGCTGTTTACTTGATTAGCTCCTACACAATCGATATCTAGAATCTACTACGCTCAGGTATACCTCGAACAAATCTACTTGAAGGAGAAACAGAGAAACACTTTAGCAGGACATAATACTCACCCAATGGTTTCCATACGCTTTTCATGCCATGACAGTCCTAAAGGCAGAGTTGGCCATGACCACCAATACCATGGCTTCAGCATAGGAACGCTAGGAAATGTGATGACGCTATTTGGACCACAAGGTATGCGCCATTTCAACTTCAAATCTGCAAGTTAGAGCTCGTGGTGTAAGTCGTTTAAGGTCAAGAACGATGCCTTCGTTTCAAGGGCTGTCACACCTCAGGATGCATCACACTTTCTAACTTCTAAAACACGATTGTCACAAACCAGGCAATGTAAGTACGCCAGCCGCAGGATCTTTACCACATGGCTCAGTCCCGTATCACTCACGAGCGTATTTTTATTTAATTTTATTTAATTATTTTAATGAATAACCTGGTACTCCGTTGGAAGCAGGTCTTAGTTGGATAGCTAGTGGGTAAGACTCAGTGGACCAGTTCATTTTTACCACAGTCCCAAACTAAAAACTACCAGGTGTAACCTAATAGAAAAACGGTAAATTAGATCAAGTACTACTTTATTGTATACCTTCATAAAACATTTCTAGAGCATATGTATTGAAAAATGACAACTTACAGTAGAACGCGGCATCCATTTGATATCCAATTGGAAGTCGGAAAAGTCCATTCAGCCTTGAACCGTCTACTGGAGGGTGAAACATTGGTCGATCAAGAAGATCACTGAAGTGACTGACCAAGAAACCTTGATCTACTCCATCCCTGTTCGCCTTTCTAGCATTGATATCATGCATCATTGTACTAAAAACCTCGCTTGATGGCTGCAGATCAGGAACAAAAACTCAGAGTGCCATATAATATGAAGGACTCTGTGTCTGAACAACAGTTATCTGCGTGCACCAAGGCTTACTCAAGCAACACCAACTTACAGACACTGAAACTCTAAGAATGGAAGTAACTTGCCTGCAGAACAAAGAGACCTGTGTGGAAAATGCAGGGGTTGATGAAAGCAGCACAAAATTGACCACATTGAAAAAGCTCGTCGGGCTTGCGGAGAAACAAGTTGTCCACATCAAGCATTACAACCCGCTGATGTTCCGTCAGACTCCAAACGTAGATCTTGTTCAATGTGAATTCAAAGCGCTTGTTAAAATTGTGATCACTATGGTAAGGATTCTGAATATCCTTGACTACCACAACCTTGAAACCTTCGTCAGTCCTGTATTTAAGGAGTGCGAGGATAAGATAACGAGGTCATCCACATGTTGCATAGTCCTGTAATTTGAAACCAGTTTTGCAGTTTTGATAGACCAACTTCAACCTTGAGTGTAAACCCTTGCTGAAGAATCCTCATAGGGAGAACACCTCCTACTGTAGCATAGGTCCACTAATTGAGTAATTACACTAAAGAACGGAACCCACAAGATCAGAAACAAGACGGGGAAACAATGACAAGCCTGAGTTGAACAAAAGATTTCAAAAAAGCAACCAAGGGAAAGACTGGAGCAAGTTCAAAGCTACAAGCGTAAGCAGTAAAGACTCTTACAAAGTCTCCTGCCAATGCTGGGGCACGCTGGTGGAGGCGATAACCACAAGGTCTGCGTCTACTTCAAGGCGCAAAAGGGACCCCAACATCACACGAGCGGCGATGTAAAATTCGTAGTCACGAGGTGTGCCCATGTACAACATTGTCGCATAAGCATTTGCCTTCGGGGTTCCTTCCAACGACGCACAGGCGACCTCAGAGGAGACTGCAACTAACATAACGATAATCACCCCACGAAGCGCGATGGATAACATGTTTGCTGGTTTATCAATCGCATACTCCATGGCTCTAGAATACAAAGCTCCCGGTTACGGCCTCAACGTTCACATTCCACAGAAGATCGACTTGTAATTGGGTCTCAGTCTTAGAAATGTTTGGTCCAATGCTGAACTTGCGATTTGGAGAGGCCAAGATATTGAGCCTTGAGTACTACCTAGGAATTAACTTTACAAAGTTATCCAAAGAAAACGAACACCGATTATGTCACAAAGCCTCCAAAGCTTACAACAAGCTCGTACTTATGATTAATTCTTGAAATCAGATTACAGTCTCGCAATTTGGTAAAAGTATAGCAGATACACTCCTAACTCAAGCAAAAAGAAACCTCGGTCTCGAGGACACACCAAGCCAGCAGCTAAGCCACTACATCATTCCGCCTCTAATACTCAATATTCCTCGAAAGGAACGAACCCCCACTAGACTTAACCAAAATGGGTACTGGCACTTCGACTCTTGAACCCAAAAAGTAACGAAGACAGGCGCAATACACACAACGTACGGAGCGATGAGAGCCTAAGGGACCAATCCTCCAAGAAGTTGAGGACAGACACCAGATACATCAAAACTCCCTGAAACAAACTAACCCATACAATTCTCCACATCCAAGCCTCTGGTACGCGAGCTTACAGCCCTTTCAAAACAACCACGAGCTCTACACCCCACCGCCTGAAATGCGTAACGCGACGACGCAATTCAACTCGCTGAAAAAGGGTAGAGGGCAAGCGGAATTGTTAAAAACTAGCTGCAGCTACACTTCGCGGAACGAACCAGCTATCACGTGGAGCAGAAAAAACAGAAGGTGAGGAATAAAATTAGCAACGTCTGGCTATACCCTCTCGAGCCACCTCCTCCACCCCAAATTAATCCTGCAATCGATCAAGAAATTAAGCAAACACAGAGTACTCTCCTCCCGACCCCTTTCTCCCTCCCTCTCGCTCCCGAGCAATTACTTCAAACATGTCTGGAGTTGACACATTATCGATCTGACACCCAAATTAATTGAATCATGGCTTGCTTCGCGCTCAGAGTCACGCACAAGGGACTGTTACACAGCATTGCTTGAGGTTCTCTGAGCGGAGTTGCAAGTTGGGTGTAGTAGGCGGCAGCTGGGCACTACCCCTCTTGACTGATCCCTTTGAGGTACAGCATCATTATGCACGTATTCTTCGACATTTTCAAGTTGCCGTCGGAGCGCGGGCCTCGACAATGGCCGCGCTGAGCCCGGCACTCTCGTTGGATGTCTGTCTGGGTGTGTTTAATCGTATTCGAAATATTTTTTAAAAAATATCATAATAACACTAACATTGGATGATGTGGCATTTATTCCAGAATTTCTAATTGTCTCAATGTTGACAAATCAAGCTGTGATATGACATCAAAAATGTTTTATGAGATATTGCATATAATGAGATATTGCATGCTCTATGATACTATATGCATACAATGTAATTACATGGAAAAATAAAAAATCTAAATGTTTATTATATTGAATGTGTAATTTAAAAATCTTGAAGGATTCAAAATGGGTATTTGAAATCATTTAATATATATATATATATATATATATATATATATTTAGGGGAATATTAAATTAATCCATCTAAATCTTAAATTGACACCAGAAAGTGTCCCAAAACCACAAGTTTGGAAGATAAAATGGGTACTTTAGAGGACGGAATCAATGACCAACATTGTCGAGATTGCGGATTGAAGACATGAATGGGTCGGAATTGAGAAACTGCAGCTTGATTTGCTAGGCACACACAGAGCAATCGAACTGAGACTTTGATCAAAAAGTGGTAAAGGCGCTGATCAGTGGAGTGGGACACATGCAACGACCAAGGAAGCCTCAATGCAACCATGATCAACGGCCGTGAGCGCTTTCAATAGTGTTTCACAACCAAATTGCAACTTCAACGAGGGGTTCCTCCCTTGGTAAAGATCTACAATTGGGGTGATGCTAAAGAACTGAGTTAATTTAAGATTAAATTGGGTCAATTTAATATTCCCCTCTCTCTCTTTCTCTATATATATATTATTGCTAATAATAAGCTTTTGATAACTTCACTATAGACATATTGCAAAAAATATAAATATATTAGTTTTATCATATTTTATGTGTGTGTATATATATCCTCCAAATTTAAATAATATATTTTTTTACTACATATACCTTTGACTTATTCCACCATATTGATTATATTTGATTTACATAAAAAATAGTTTTATTATTATATTTTTGTGTAATTATTTTTGAATTTTCATAAGGAATCATAAAATTAATCTAATACTAAAATCCCACATTCCTTATACTACTGCAAAATTATATCAATTTTGCATATTTTACAAATCCTATGCACAACATACCCAAATAATATTAACATTCTATTAAAATTTTAAATTTATTAGTCATAAATTAATATCCCTAAATCTAATTTGTAGATACTTAAATTATTTTATGCTAGCATTGGTGTAGAGTTCTACTTGCACCCATTCTACACATAGGTTTTATAATATTTTTAGTATTGTAATAGAAAAATAGTGATATCAACATGATAACAATACTTTTTGCTTATTCAAATTTAACACCCTTTGATATAAGCATAACCAAATTTATTATCTTTTGAATATATTGCAAGATTTTCCAAATTGATTTAATTACAAAATTAAGATGGTATAATGTATATAGCAATGTTGAATTGGTATCCTTTATAATAAATTTTTTTTTTACTATTATTTAGAAATAAATACTTTATCATATCTAATCTGTTATTTATTTATTTATTTATATTGGATTAATGTATATAGGTTAATCTATTTTTCAAACAAATTAGTTTTATATGTATTAAAGACACAAGGACAAAAGACAAAAATATGAAATGTAAAAGCAGAATAAAATATTGAATTAGAAACAAGACTAGATACAAGACAAGAAATAAGATAACACTTGTATGGTACAACTGAGATACTCCCATTTTTTACCTCCTTATTTATATTATAGCAACTAGATTCCGTAGAGACTTCTTGGAGAAGTTCTATAAACCATGGAATATCCTATAAGTGCAAAGAATTTTAAAAATCCTTTATCATAAAAGCTGCTTGAACACAAATATCTTGGGCATTTGGGTTCAGAAAAGTGTTTGGATATTAGAATAGTGGATAATAAACAAATTTTGCTTGTAATAATACACATCTATTGATTTTTATATTTTTTAAGTGTTATTTTTGGAATTTTAGATGCCACATGAAAAAATTCAAACACAAAATAGATTTTGTTTTGGCAATTAATATAACTTATGCAAAACTTATACTTAAACAGTTTGAGTTCATTTTATTATGTTTTTATTTTTTATTCTATTTTAAAAAATATATAATCCAAAAAACTTAGAGGAGGAATAGAATGAGTTCCAATAATCTTGGAAGAAAACTAGAAGAAGTATAATTTGTTTTAAAAAGATGGCAATGGTTTTGAAAGTTAAGAAGAGGAAGGAAAAAATAATTTGGCAAGAGACATATCAAAAGAAATAAACAAGGACTTAGAGAGTGGCAACATGATGTGCCAGGAAGAAAAATCAGGAAGGAATTTGAAGTAGTCTTAGAATGATGTGATAGTTGTATATATATATATATATATTTTTTTTTGTCATATATATTTTTAAGCATCATAAATTTGACTGCAATACAGAAAAATCAAATAATTGAACCATATATTATTATTATTATTATTACCTACATCTTCTATTAAAGTTGAGTGAGATATTCTGAATGAGCTTGTTCCATGGTCTACTTTATGAATTCTCACAACTTCTACTAGAAAATTGAGCAAGCAACTTCCTTCTGCAAGTATTAATACTATACAATCCTGTGTGCAGTAATTTTAAAATCTTCTATAAGTTGATTGTGGCCCTAGTGAAAACTTTAGCTCTCATGAAAAAGTGTATGAGTTACAGTTGCAATTTCAATTCATCTCATGATAATGCCTTAAAACTTACAGCTACTTTTGCAAAATTTTAACATTGTATTTACAAAACATGCATAAAATTAAACAATTGATTTATTGAAAGTTTATCCAATACCTTCTACCATCAGTTACTTTTTGGAACACTCTTTTAAAAGTAATATTAACTAACCTTTACTAGGATTTTTATTTTTTTATTTAATTTTTTTTTTCCTATTACCTGAGAGATTTTAGCAAATATTTTATGTAACAGATACAAGTCAATCAATTTTCTTGTGAAATGAAGTTACTTTATAATAATTGACTTTTAGAAAAACCAAAGTGGTTACTAAAATTTACTTCTTATTTTTTAAAAAATGATGGTAGTTAACTTTATTCACAACCCTTAAAAACAATCAAAAATTAAAAACTTGAGTTATATATATATATATATATATATATATTTCTTTTCATAAAATTATCTTTCAAATCATGTTGTGATGAGAGTCACATTTGTTGTGATGAACATGTCATGTCATCAAAAACACCAAAATTCAATGTCACATCAAAATAGACAACCTTAAAATGAAAAAGTCATTCATGACAAGACCCTGAAACTAATTAAGTCATTTTCTGACTTCTAGTGCACTTTACAGTGGTTTTGAGAACAAAGAAAATAAGAATAAATTTTTATTTTTTATAGAAAATATAATTATTTTTCTTTTATTATATCTTAAAATACTACATTCTTCTAAAAAAATTAAAGGAGAATTAATCATTTAAATAACACCATGTTTTTTCTTCAGATTTCTAAAAATCATGACAAGGCCATATACTACACAACATAATTCAGCATAATAAAATTACTATTTTAACGATTTTTAAAATTGTGGCATAAATTAAACTGGAATGTCTACTTACTCTATTTTGATATGCATGAAGGAAACGTGTACAATAAATATTCTTTCAATCATAATTTTTTTCACTAATATTACAAAATAAAAAATCAAATTATATTAAATTAAAAATCTTGGTTTGATTTTTACATGATTTTGAAGTAAATCAATCAAAACATATAAAAAAAAAGACCTATTATAATTTAATGAAAAAATATAGATTTTTTTTCTCAAAAAATGTTATTTAGAAAAATCATTGCATAAAATTTAAGCATTGCAAATTTAAACTACCAAAAATAGTCACCAAACTAATAATCAATAATAATAAATTATTCAAATACTTATTATAAAATAAATTACTAAAAACACATTATAAAATTTGACACTGTACTTATATTACATAACAACCAAAGACAGAAAGCATTTTTTACTACACTTATTAAGCAAATAAAAGGAATAAATGAATAAATAAATTTATAGCAAAAATATTACGTAAAAAATTAAAATATTTATATTTACTTCAATTAGATTATGGAAATAAATGCATAAAATAAATCCCTCAAAATTAGAAGATAAACAAAATAAAAAACTGAGAACACATCAAATATTGACCAGTTATAACATACTATAAAAAATTAAAATAAATATAACTAAATGCAATAATTTTTTTTGTGACAATAATAATTTTTAAAATATAGTAGTTACCAAACAAATAAGTATTAAAGCATACTATATGCATAATAATAAGTTATTTATAAGCAAAATTTTAGGTAACTTTAAATCATGAAATAAAAATAATTCTAACAAAATTCTAAGTCCATGTATTATGTGTGTGTCTATATACACACACAAATGAATGGGTCAACACCTAAACAAATGACGTGAATTACTGTTGGAATTTATTAAAACTCTATAACCATTCAAGGGTTCAACCCTGGGGGGCCAGTCGGCAGGTTTAATGAGATACAAAATTTATGTTTAGTTGGTTGTATGTCCCAGAGATGGACAACATTGGTTTTACATTATTATTCAGCTAGTTGTGGATCATGAACAAACTTTCAAATAGCACAGTTTACTCATGCTTCTCATAAGCAAATTCAAGGAGTGTAAGATTTTATTTCTTATTATTATTATTATTATTATTTATTCGTGCAATTAAAAGCAGATTATGAGAATTGAGATGGCTCTTTAAAAACTGCAGGAGCTTCAAAGGTAACCTTGATGATTTCGTGCTTTACGTTTTACTATCTTAAATTAGATAATGAGCTCATTTAGCAATGTAACTACTCCATGCTATTTCCTATTTTTAATTTATTCAACAAATGTATCAAGAATTCTATCTGAGCTAGAAGAACAGGGTGTTTGAAGGAAGTGAGTTGCTTTGGAATGTGGTTAACAATGCTGTGCCGAGGTTCAACCTCATTCATGTCAAAGCAAAAAGTGTCGCAGAGGTTTCAGCGCAGATTTTTGACGTTATTATACGAGCAATTTAATGGCATATGTCTTCTGGAAAAAGGTGAGGTATAGAACAGTTTAGCAAATCTTTCTTTGAAATATCTTGACAAGAAAATGTACGTGCGCACTACCTATTTTGTTTTTGTTGTCTTCTCTCTCGATTTCGTCTTTTGCTTGAATTCATGTGTCTATTCGTCATCTTCTAAATGTTTTAATGTCGTGTATAGGAACTCTCTGCAATCCATCTGGAGAGGTAATCTGCGTCGAGTACCAGAACTTGGAATTTTCGGTTGCAGATCGGTTCGGTACAAGTTAAAACCACTTATTGAGTATAAAGCTATTTTAGTTGATCGTTTTCCTGACACTTTGTGAACTATTCCCAGCTGTTCTTTTGTGCAGGCAGCTGTGTTCCCATTGAAGACTCTGTACTTTGGCGACCAGGATATCCAAACTTCTAGCCTAAAATGAAGCTTACGCTGTATCCACAGGCGTTGTTAGTTGAGGAAGTTATTGGAAGGAAGATAAAGAAATGAGGAACTACCATTTCGACATCTGAAAAGTTATTGTCAGGTAATACATGGGACATCATTTTTAGTTGTTGAGAAGTTATGGATTGACATCTATACATATGAAATATGTAACTCATCATGTTCGGAGCATTCTCCTCTTCTGATAATAATAGCATGTTGATTCTGTTGAGGAGCAATCTAATCAGAACACTGAAACATGCTTTGCGGCATTGCTTTGCAGTGTAAAGGACTTGTAGACTTGGGGAAGCTCTACGAATGAAGCGGAGGACTTCATTGGTCCAATATTTTTTACATTGCCTAGATAAATTCATGGTGCCTGCTAGCAAGTCACTTCAGTTGCTTCAACACATTTAGCGAGGTAAAGGTGATGGAGAATGTTTGCACTCATCTCACTCGACTGAATCATCAACTTCTTTGCCGCGGGCAGACTCTCCATGTAGCCATGAGAAGAGACTCGCTGAAGAGGAAAGTATGGATTCCGCCCTTTTTAGAATGCATTTTGTGTTTGCTTTCGACTTCGCATCTCGAGAAAAGAACTGGACGTCATGCGAACACTGCAACATCCACTTTGTATGTGACATTTTTCTATCAGAAGAATCTCCCACTTAGGACCTGATTGTTGCTATCCGCATCATCGTGCTTAATGTTTTAAGCAGTAATCGAAGGGCATCATGCTGGCAGCTAGATAACGTCGTGGATAATTGAATGCTCACACCAATTGACATCGATAAGGTCACTTTTTTAGTCAGATTTTGCCTGTTGGTTCGCGCTCAGCGGACCTCATCGGAAAGATGCGGAGAACCTTGGAAGATGGCATCTGCTAATGCCACAGATATTCTTCTCTGTTTTTAATAACCATTATCTTTACATGTCTATTTCATACAAACAGGAAGAAAAACGCCAATAAAGAGAGCTTTGCAAAATGATACCGTATCGTCTGAGGATGCAATCGAGGAAGAATCACCATCTGCAAGGTTTTTTGTTGCTTTGGGTGGAAAATTTTCTCAATGGAGGGACCTCGAGAAGATTCAACGCACATGAAGCTATGTTTGAGCATAAGCAGTCAAATCTCGCAGTTGAACGACTCAGAGCTCTGGAAAACTATTTTCGGTGGGGTTGAAGATGTCTGAGGTAAAGATCGGGATGTAGCAATCGATGCAAGCTCCTCCCTGGATATTTTCGACGAGCAATTCGGATTCGGACGAAGCAGTTGCATTAAATTCAAGAAACCTAGAAGCAGCATAAACACTATCAAGGGACTGAAATTGGCAAGAATTGAATCGAAAATCGCCACAGATTACAGTCATGGTTTGGGATGTGGCAAAATTTTATCCACGTTCTTGAGAGAGAATGTCAAGGGAATGGAGCGTGTTATGCCAAATCCGATTGAGTTTCCATCTTTCCAAATACGTTATGTGAAACCACTTGTTCAGCTTCTAGTTACTTCCTCAGCAGTTCGGAGAAATCCGACAATGGTGACCACGGAAACACTAGAATTTTCTCGTTTTTTGTGTTGTATTTCATGCTTTCTATTTGGTTATACCTGACCTCCTGCTATTTAAACCAGGCAACTTATATTGTTTTTTAGTTGTGCTCAAGAAGACTGATGATAGCAAAGGATTTTTCGGGCTTTGAGTTTTTTGATAAGAACAAGTTTATGTGGAATAAAACGTTGCAATATCTAGAATGGTCCCTACTCACCTTAAGTGCTTCGTCATCATAATCATTGAAGATAACACCTCAGACCTCTCTTTGTCAATAAATTCTTCCCTGTACAGAGTAGTATTTGCTTCAAAGGGATAGGGTATTGGATGCATTTTGCGAAACCAAGGTGATGACGCTGCGCATCACGAGCAGCGGTTGTTGTTCCAGCAGAAACTGATGCATTTTGTTAATATTCTGCATCAATATGTCAATGACGGGTAGGTTTGTCTGTAGTTTCATGATGAATACATCAATAGGATGCGCAATCTAACAGCATTTGTTCATCTTTTGTGTCATTACACAATTCTCCCTGGAACAGGTTTTACACAATTCTTGGTTAGAGTTTCTGAGGGCATGGCTTCGGCTGGATCACTTGATGAAATTATAGCTTGCCATGATGCTTACCTCGCATCCATCCAGCGACAGTGCCTAGTTGCCCCAGATAAACTGGTGAGGATTGATTGGTTCCCTACATTCATATTACTTCCAAGCTACTCGGTATGCTGTTCTCGGTTCATTGGCCATTGGACCTGGTCGTTATGATCGCAGTTCCAGATTTTCATTTTCAATTAGGTATATCATTTCACTCATTATCGAGAAATAAAGCACGACAATAGATTACACCTCAGACCTTACTTTATTAATAAATATTCCCGTGTACATTGAAACGCTAGTCTTGGTTGCATTTTGCAGAGTAGAGATGGTGATGGCCTGTTTTATGCCTACCAACTCGATATTTTAGTGATCTGTGGACTCTTATTGCAGGTGGGGTCATGGCTATCCTGGGACTTGCGCTAGACTACTACTCAATTCAGAGAGCTTTGTGCGACGGAGTAGCAGCTCCTAATACAACTGCTCGATGTCAATCTCAAATGGAGTGAGAATTCGACAATTGCATGGGTTTTCTCTTGAGTAATTGTTCTTTCCAAAAACTGTGTTCATCATCTGCTTTTATTTGGATTGGTGGTCTTATCTCCCGCGATTCAACAATGACCACCCAAATTTTAGAGCTGCCTAAATACATTGTTACATTTGTCACTTAAATACTGATGGGATGTTCAAATATTCAAAGAGTGTTGTATGGGCGTTTTCATGTAAACCTCAGAAGTTCTTATGTTCTCTAAATCTGATCTACATAACTCCCTCAATCCCGAATTGAGCGCATTATCCTTAGCAGATTAGTACTCGTTGGGCTGCAGTAATCCCAAGATTTTATTAACATTTTGGACTACTTGAAATCATTCTCTGGATACAGGTTTTATCATTTAAACTGAATGTGGGTCACTTTCCACATTTGAGCGATCTGGTTACACGAATCAACTACAACTACTACCACATTACCATAGACGGCCAGATGCTGACCCCAATTCCTGGTGGTCAAGGTCAATTGTCGAGGCGGCCCTCACGTCGAAATTGACATCCACTTGATGATAATTCTCGGTGGTGAGTCTCGTCGGTGCAGCAATGTCCATATTTGACACCGAACTTGAATCAGCGTTTGTCATCTCATGGTGACTGACGTCGTCATCCATGCGAGTGACCACTTATTTGACCAGGTTTGTTTAGTCGTCTGAGCATGTCCCAACGCATTCATGCAGTTGAACTATTTAATTACGTAGAAAATGAGCATATATGGTGAAATTGTTGACATTTTCAAAAAATGAGCACTTTTCCGAAAAAACTTTCATGGGATGCTAAAAGAAAACTCTCTGTTCAGCCATACTTCACATTTTATGGCAGTATTTTAGCTGTTCAGGTAAAATATTAGCTGGTCAAGAATTAGCACAATAGAAGGCTTAATTATCGACGTCGAAAGTGTTCAGCTCCAGCAGAAGGCACCCTGATAAAAGCTTGACATATTCTTAGACACTGTCTTGCGTTAACTTGAGCTTCGAAGCATTCACCACCTTAATTCATGAACTTTCAAGTTCTTGTAGATTCCTTGCACTCTTGTCACCATTCAATTTGTGATCAACAGATTGGAACTGCAAGATTCTAAAGTGCTGGTCTCTCTTGCTGATTGGTCCATCTGTAGCAGACAGGATGCGCAAGTTTGTCAGGACCTCACCGAACACACTTCCCGAATCAAAAGTGGCCCACCGTGTGCAACTCATGCATCATGCTCATCAAGCCTAGAGCAGGCTGAGCCCCCAGTCCTTCATCAGCTCCTCGGGATCTACGCAATGCTGCACAATTGCTGCACAAAAATGCTGTTGAAATGTTCAAGCTCACCCTGATCTATATTTATCAGTGACTCACTGGTGTATACTTTGTGCACATGTAAGTAGGTAGGTAGATGTATCTGTATGTATTAAAATTCGTATAGATTGTGTCCCATAATTCTATGCACTTGTACTTATTAAAGTATTCATATTTCAAGTTCTATGCACTTGTGTGATCTAAGGCCCACATGGGTGTTGGGTGACTTGATGCCACTTGGCTGCGCAGGAGGGTGCTACACCAGCTGGCCTGCCATTTTGTACCTTTAACCACTTATTGAGGGGTAGCAAGATATGGCTTGGAATTCACAGCTTTGCACAAGACACACTCTACTGCCTGACTTCTAATGCTCTGGGTTTCCAGATCCTGTGCAATTGGTCACACTAAACTGAGAGTCAAAACTGAGAGTCAAAATTGCCTGTTAAGTTGCCATTTCCAAGACTGATTAAGATTCATTCAAAACCACATAAGCTACATTACCCATGAACTGAAATGCACCATGGCTACTTGAGTGGTGATGGTTGATATGGTCATGCTAGATGCAAAGAAATCTAAAAGTACTTGCCACTTGCAACCTAATCCAGTGATGTGAAGAAAAAGAATTACAAAGAATATTCATTAGTGGATGGACATTGTAAAAAATGGATACAACTTGGAAATTATATGTCCCTCTTACTTTCATTTTAGCTGGAAATAATTTTTTGAATTGTTGTTGAATTAATTTTTAATAATTGAAAAAAAATGTAATGGAAAAAAAAAATGTCCTGTATATTTGAAAATAATCATAGTAGACTGTACATGGAAATTGTATATAAGAAATCTTTCAAAATTTGAAAGTTTACAATGGTTGCAGTATCTTTACTTTTGTGAATCAGATTCTTTATATTGTGATCAATTTAGAAGGTATGTGTTTGTTTTATGATGCATTGGTTCTTAAATTTATTTTGTGTTTCAATAATTTAAATTGATTATTATTTCAATTTAAAAGCACACTATACTAACAAATCAAAACACTGTACTTCCCAAAGATTCTCTTAGGACAAGTCTTTCATCAATATCCATTTGAGCATCAATTAAAAGATTGGTTTAAAAATATAAATTAAGAAAAATCATTGTTTCAATGTGCGACACCATGAATATGTACTTTTTTACCAAATAAAAAAAATAAAAAACACAAAGTATTATTATTTTTACTGTCAAACATCATGGAAACATCCTGAATTTTGGGTACCTCAATTTACAAAAAAATATAAATGAATATTCATACACGAATTTCATTTTTATTACTCATGGTTGATTAAGGTTTCTAATAATTTAAAACTTCATTGTAGAGTAGGAAAAAAAAAAGAAAAAAAGAAAGTACACTACTTTCATCATTTTTTAAAGTGGCAATTGTATGATGAATAAATCATTGTTTTGGGTTAATTAATATCTTATGAAAGAAGATGTCACTGCTCTTAACTAAAAGAGTATTATAGAATGAGAGGGTTCTATGTTTCAGCTCTTATGCCATCCCACGCAAGGCTTACAAACATGGTGGTATTATTCCCAGAGTATATACACGAGTATAGGGAGGAGAATACGTAAGTACGCCGGCGTGTCGTTCTAGGATTTGAGAAGGGCCAGATACGAGGACCTCAAACGTAGAATCAACGAGATATTTACTTCGCAGTTCAAGCCCTCAGATGTGGATCGGGACCGCCCTAACGGGCGGAACTGTCGTCCTCTTATTCTCGCAGGGCAGAATTCCAAGTGGAACCTGTCGTCGTCCACCTTTCGCCCTTCCAACTTATCCCTTGGATGCTGCTGATCCCGCTTCTTTCCGTCTCGCTGCTCGAACGTGCTGCGCCTCTCGAATCCAACTACTCTCTAGTGACGGTCTTGTTGGTTTTTCTTTTCACCTTTGGTTTTTTGGTTCAATTTACTCTTTTCACGGCCCTATTCGGAGACGACGTTGTCTCAATCATTCTTTATTTTATTTTTAGAGTACGCGGGGCGAGTCGGGAGATCCTCGGTGCTGCTCCGTGACCTATCCTGCATCCTCTATTGCGAGCTATGGCGTGTGTGGAGTTTTGAGGGAGTTGGTAGTGTGCACTGTGGCTTTAGGAATACGGCGCGGTGAATTGCTGCGAAGGGGTTCGGGATCAATCGTCGTCCCTTGGTGAAGGTTCTGCTTGCCTTCGGACTGCCGTTGGTTCTCGGTTGGGGCTCTGCTGCCGGTGCATTTGAGCCAGGTAGTTTTTATTTGCCTTTCTAATTCTTATGTCTGTCTTGTTTGGTGTTTAGTCCTCGCTCGTCCTGCTCTTTTGAAAGGAACCTCATTGACGCCGTTATGCCCTCGCTGGGTCTTCCTTTCAGACTTAGGATATTCGAAGTAGATTTTGACTGGCCTCGTTCCATGATTGAATCTTCTCCAGACCACGTCCTCTATGTTTTCTGGGCATTCCTGCGACATCTGTTCATGTTTTCACAGCCATTGGAGAGTCTATGCACATTAGCTTTATTCTGAGTACCCGACATCGTTTTAGCTTGTGGCGTCTAAGCTTTCTGAGCCAAGATCAGCTCTATTTACTTCTCCTCAAAGCAGTTATTCTCTTTTATGGTCCTTTTACAGTTTTACTTTTTCTGCTTAACCTGTGATCAAGTGCTCAGTAAGGTGTAATCGTTCGATTGATCATACCCTAACCTCGAGTTCCTTCGTACTGTCGACCGGTTGAAGTGGTTTCTATTTGCAGTCTGGACGGGCTTCAGCTTCTGCTTGAGCTCCTTATAGAAGCGTTTCCTGATTAATTTAATGGGCAATCTTCTATCAAGTTTAGGAACAAGAGGAGGGTGTATGTGTGTGTGTGTGTGTGTGTGTGTGTGTGTTTGGGAGCCCCGACATTTGGTCTGATTTTGCCTAGTAGTTAGTTCCATCTGCAAGTCGCTCATTGTAGTGAATGTTGCCAGGATTGCAAAGTGGTGCCCTCTTGTAGCATAAAAGAGCAGCTCTGCAGTCTTAGCTTCAAAACTACTATGCTGTTACAGGGTAGCTTCATATACCTTTTATTCTTTTAGGTTATGTATTAAGTGTGCATTGGAAGCTCGTCTGTGGTGTCCCGATTTCCAGCATCTCTTGTGTGGTGTAGTTAGTGCCTTATTTGAAGGAATATTAGTTGCCACTTTGGTCATCAAGGATCCAGTGTTCGCCCGGTTATCGGTCCAAAATGTGCTCTGCTGGAAGTCTGCACACTTACTGTAAAGCAGTAATCGTCTCTTATCCCTGCCTTTTGCACATATACTCGATTCCAATCTTGTCCAATTGACATCTGGACTGTGGCATTGTAGGGACATGACAGATTCGAAATCTTGGTGACAACGTTGGGCAAGCTGCATGTTGAGTAGTACGATCATATTTGTCTGTACCTGAAACTACTATTTTTCGAAGCTGATTGTTTTGGGGCAACAACAGGTTGTGGTGGTGAACAACAATGAATCTCCTGTAGTACCGTTGGTGTTGTGATTGCAGATAACAAGTATTTCAACAAACAGCTGAGCACCTTATGTCGTTTCAAACATGGACTGATACAACCATGAAACTGGGTAGCAAGCTATTTAGATTCAGTATCTTTGCTACATGCTGAAAAATATCCTTGTAGACGGACAATGTGAGTATGAGTGTCGTGTATCGACCTCACAAGAGATTTCTGCAAGATTGTGTACTTTGAATGTGCTCAAGACCCCAGATCTATCTTAGTCTTTCTTCCGCATCAGTGTCTCGATGACCAGCTTCTTCTAGCTATATTTGTGACCTCACCTGCCAACCAGGAGCATCAGGGAATAGGAATTCCATGTATGAAAGAGACATTAGGGAAATGCCAGTGGTGGACAGTGCTACCCCAGGGGTGAGCCCCAGTGCTGTGCCCTTTTCAGCTACTGCAAGCTCTCGAAAAGAGAAGAAGAAACAAGCGAAGGAGGAGAGAGACCGACTGAAGCAGGCAGAGAAGAAAAAACGACGACTGGAGAAGGCTCTTGCCACCGCTGCCGCCATTCGGACCGAGCTTGAGAAGAAGAAACAGCGGCGAAAAGAGGAAGAGCAGAGACTAGACGAGGAAGGTGCTGCTCTTGCAGAGGCTGTAGCTCTTCAGGTTGGTGTTTTCTGTTCATTCTTGCAATATGAATGCATTCGACCTGACAATGTTTATTATTTGACTGTGGCGTTTTACGATGAATCATGATTTAGGGTTATGCTTATGAGTGCACTCTTTCATGTCTTTGTCTCATTACATATGTAGGTTTTTGAATAGTCTTTTACACTCGGACGATACTTGGCAGCCACCATGTTACGCTTGGTGTGTACCTGTGACATTTTGATGGTTTGAGATTATATTGTTGACTTTCCTACATTTTTTTGAAGTTCACCCTTATTTTTATTGATTGTCGATGTATCCTTTAACAACCAAGAGTATTTTGAAATATGCAGGTGTTGGTAGATGAAGAGTCCGACGGGTTAGGTCGACTGCAAGTGGCTAAAGAAGGGGATCTTCTGAACTTTAGGGATGGAGATGATGGAGGGTCTTCTTCTGGAGACAAAGTCTCTGATGAAAAGAGTATGGGCCCTTGTTTGGGTGTCCGCCGTCGAGAGACAGTTCAACAGAATGGTCTAAAGCGACACGGCAGTTTCAAGAGCTCTGGAGGTGTGCTGAGTTTCTTGCTGCATTCTCTTTTATGTAACCAATTCTTATTTTTATATGTTGGAAGAGTTGGTGGATGTCCCTGTCTAGGATTTCGTTAGATTACTTTGTGAATGTGGCAACTACGGAATATATATTACAAGTGGTTTTGCAAAAATTATCTTTAGAGTTTTAGTTGCAGGAGTTGAGCCAACGTTGCTCAATCATCACCTTGTATCATATTTAAATGAAAGTTTTCTACATATGTACAGATAATGATCGAAGTTTTGAAAGAGAATCCAAGGAATGGAAGGGACGTGAATGGGAGGCTCTCGGAGAGACTCATTTAGTGAATGCGCGAGATGACGCTGGTCTTGACAGCGAGCTTGAAGACGAAGAGGATACCACATGGGAGGTTTTCAGTAGTGCAGAAGAGAAAGCTAGGGCCAGCAATGAGAGAGCTCGACGGGCAGAAGTGGCAGCAGGCCTGGCTGCAGCACAGGTCATAATTGATACATAAAATTTTCATAAGTTTCTGTGCTTCGATCAGGCAGTAAAAGATTCAGCTTACACAGAATAATGTCGTAGCGAAGTTTATTGCTTAGGTTTTTTTCCTTCACTAATAGTTCCTACACCAACAGGCGGTTTCTGCGCTTAGGATCGCCGAAGAAGCTCGAGCTGAAGCTGAAGCTGCAAAGAAAGCTGCAGAAGAAGCAATGAACGAAGCGCTTGACCATTGTGATATTGTATTGAAACCAGAATCCCTTGACGAGGTTGGTTTCCTAGCATTTTAATCGGTTGGAGATAGTTTTCTAGCACCCTGTATTGTTATTTACTTTGAAGCATTGTTAAGAGAGTGAGTAGATCATGTGTGTCTGTCGCTGTAAACCAAAAAGGATAAGGAACATTTGGTAATGACCAGCTAATGTTAGCCTCAGTCCAGCTACACAGGGCCGGGGAAAGGGAAAAAGAGTGATTGAGCCTGAGTCAAGGGCAGGGCATGGATGAATCGTGATGGGGCTGGGACTTGAACAGAAGAAGGCAATAGCTCTGTGTGTGGAGAAGGAGAGGGACGAGTTGAAAACTCGTCTGCAAGAGACTGAACGTCAGCTGCAGGAGAAGACTCAACGTGTCTCAGAACTAGAGCATAATTTGGAGGAGGTACGACATACAGATGAGACATAACTAGTGTTTTGTCACCAGTGACATCCATTGATGTTGCTGGAATTGATCAATGTCTAGTGTGATCTTGTGACCCCCCTTTGAAAACGATCATGTATGTATAGTTACGGTCTGAGACTTTAATACATTGAAGACGTGTTTTCTTAGTTGACATTGGTGCCAATGGTTTCTTCTCACATATGTTGTGCCAAGGCAAATATAGCCTATGTTGGTCGTTTTTTCGTGTAAACTTCAAATGGAAGGATGGTGTCTAATGTTTTTTCTACTCTGCCCTCTACTCACAGCATATGTACACCCTGTACTCACAGTTCACAATCTCTAAATTCTTTTTTCATTTTTTCTGCTCAGAAATGGTATTGCCTTTTGTTTCCTCTTAACTCGGTTATGTTGATATACTCTACAGGTGACTCAGTATCTACTGGAGTTCAAGGCTATGTTTGAAGGGGGCAAGCATGGTTTGCTTAGAGTTGGTCAAACTCCTGGTAAAGACACTGGAGCAAGCTTCGAGCAGGATGATGCTACTCCTGCAGAATCCTCTGGAGGCACAGGTGATCAATGACTGTTCAGAGACGCAATTTATAATGTCACTGTTGTGAAGACCTTGATATGCATATATTGTAGAATGGACTTCTTCAACATGAATGTCCTCTCAAAATATGCATTAGCTTAATTTGAACACATTAAGGACCATGAAGATTCACAGATCCAGGTGATGGCTCTGTATCCAAGTCCGAGGACAGTGAAATTACTCTGTTCGTTTCGAGGTGCAAATAGCTTTATGGTGTTAACTTTCTCAAGGTAGAAGGGCCAAAGAATGTGTAGGACGTGGATGTGTACAAGACTCAGTTGTAATGTGGATGTGTACAAGAGTTTCTAATGAGAAGCCTGGATTGAAAGAGAACAATAGAGATGGGAATTGGTAGTGGGATATGAGACAACCTGAATGTGGTTGTTGATTCTCCTAGGCCCCATCAATCTAACGTATTAGTTCTCTATCCAACTTTTCTTGTTAGTATCTGATAAGCTGTATCTTGATTTGTTTGTAGAAGGCACTGAAAGGAACACTTGCAAGTATGTTTTGACTTTAGCTATGCTGTCTCGAGTGTATGCAGATGAAATGCTTCGTATTTATATTTGCCTGAAATAGGTACTTTGCAATGTTCTGCTGACATTGATTGTGAATAACCTACGCTTGGAAAATCATTTTAGTTAAATCGAGTGATTACAAGAGTCAGCTTTCTGACTTGAATCTGGTTGTTGGGCTCATCTCTCTTAAGTGACTCATACCCGACTCCCATTTGTCAGTAACTAAACAACGAAAGTGTATTCTTTACCATACTTGTGAGATTTCAGTGCAAATTCTTGTTATGGGGGAAATTTGTTCTCTATGGATGTTAACAGTCCTCTTTCGACCCCACAGGAGGTTCCTATGATATAAAACTCTGATATAAAACTTTTATATCAGAATTTTTTATCTGACTTATCCTAATCTACAGCATGTTCTAAACATCATTTTTGTTTTAATTGAATTCCTAACAAGATTCTTGTTTCACCTTAACTGTTATTTCCAAAGGAGTAGGAACTTTGTATCGCTGGGAGCGGGTGTAGTCACTTTTTGCTAACTTCAAAGGTTGTGTAAAACTATACTTGGAGAAGTGGATGTGGATACAGCGTCGCTTACACACTCTAAGGTGGGAAAGTTGCCATGTATATCATCTTGATCTGATATCAATCTTTACTTATCTTGATTTCTAATTAAACTTTAGAAATAAAAAATTGATCTCCCTGTCTTTCAACCATAACAGAGAATCTCCCATTGGTCTTTTCCGGAAGTGAATTGATAGGCGTTTGTATACTCCACATGGCTGGGTGCAAGAGGAAAAATGTGCATGCAGAGGAACCTTGCCGGGGAATCTTCGTACAGGATCCAGAACGCTGGAAACTTATCTAGAGCTAGACATAAGGAACTTATTCCTATGTGAAACTGCTTCTGTGGTGAGAACCGGGAAAGTGAGTGGCTTGGCATAGAAAGCGGGAGCATCGTACAGTGAGGGAAGAATGTTCAATTTTTCTGTCACGTCCTACTGGCAAGGATATTGGGCACTGCACAAGGTGAACCCGAATCCATAAACAATGGCGGTAATCACGTACAACTTGCACAAGAAGAATTCTCAGCGCCACCTGCCGGCTGCGAAGGAAGGAAATAAAAATGCGAGCCCTCTGTCCACTTTTGGGTTCTCTGTAAATTGAGCGGGGTCAGTCACCATTATCTGGGGCACCTGCAGAAAATATGGTAGTCTCGAAGAATAGAGTCTCGACGGACAATTCGTACCCTCGTGCAACGCTCGTCTCCGTACAGTATTGAAGGAATATTGTTGGAGTTTTGAGGGTGAAAAGAGTCTCTGAGGCTACTTCACCAATGCTGTCAGACGTGGCATATTTGGAATATTGAAGACTTTTTAGGTGAGTCTCCTTGCCATCTACGACACTATCGAGCTCAGCAGGAATCATGTGGTTGCTTTCGAGGTAGCAGAAAAGCTCTACCGTGATCCAACCCACCCCTTCATGGTTACTTGGTTTGGGCTTTCACAGGAGTTTGGGTAAAGGATGTTTGTAAAAACGCAAGCCAAACAAGCCAAACAAGGCAGACTTCCACAAGTGTATGGAGGATACTGGTTATGGAATAGTAAGCAGTAAGACATGAAGATTACTCGTGTTATATTTAGCAATGTTTCGAGCATGGCAAAACTGCGACACAGGTCCGCACGGGATCACGGAACGTATCACAGAATTATAAACACGAGAACATCAGCCCAGCGCATTGCCATTCAAGAAGTTATCCTGGATATGTGGATGTGAGGTAACCTCTTTTGTTCACCCGATGATACCCCTCAATGAAGAATTCCACACCACAATTGCCTGCCCAGAAAATTCGCAAAGCGCTTCTGTTAAGCCCCAAAAAGTCTTGAAGCTCCAAAAGCTACCGATCACAGTGGTATGAATTCATGTTCCTCTTAGAGCTGATTGAACCACCACACGACGGAGGCGCACCCCAGAATTTCACCTGACTTCGGTGTAACCCAGTTTTCGACAATAGAAGCAGGATTCTCGGAACTTGTCCCATCTTCAGAGTAATCATTTCAATTGTGAAGTGAGCGAAAAGCGGAAGACACGATCGAATGCATGGGAAAGGAACACGAGAGAAGCAGCCATGAAGTAGCTCTATCATCAGGTCTATCACATGAATTTAGAACGCCCAACTCAATCAGATGATACACCAATGCTACAAGTTCAAATCTTCAAGCTATAGGAGTAGACATACTTCTAGAAGAATACAAGTTAGATTAAAAAGAAAAATGGAAACCAATCTTACCAACACTGTTTCGCCTCTCACCAGCTTTGTAAGCTCATCGTGATAATAGAACAGATCGGCTCTTAGATCTAGCCTCTCAGGCACCGAAACTATAGATAAAATTATCCTTCTCAGGGGATCCCTCCTCAGCACATTCCTTCAGGTGCTTCAATCACACGCCTACAATTAGCCCCGTCCATGTTTTCTGAGTACCCAGATGTATGAGGCATGCTCTTGGGTACTGACAAGATATCTTCATCTAGATTCGACTATAAATGGCATCAGCTCGACCGTGGTCGGCTCAGCGGTGACGGCGTTTGGGCGTAAACCAGCTGTTCCAGATGTCCAGTGAACACCAAACTAGTCAAGTTACAAACCCCGCACATTCCTCAAGACAACATTCTGTTTTAAATATTGTGTAACTTGTTTCGCCGAGGGATTCAACGGTATCACGACTTAACCACGACGTTGGTTGCGTTGTCTGAATGGTCAGTGCTAACGTATGCAGTGATCCACCTATACCTACTTTTCTGTATATGTGTGTAGGTTAGGTGAAGCGACTGCCAAGGGAAGTTTCTTCTTCTATTTCATACTGTATTTGCAGTATTCCTCGGGTGTCTTAGTTTCTAGCACATCACCTGCACAAACTGTCCCACACAAACTGTGAAGAGGAAGAGCCTGTAACTATAGGGTTCCATTAAGGCAACTATGTGGTTAATCCTTTCAATGCTATGGAAACATGTCAATCAAAGGGTTTTTAATTGATACTTGGATGACTACTAATTGGTTGGATTATGGGGCACTTTTCTAGAGTTTAAGTTTAGAAATATTTTAAAAAATAACAATTATATTTGAGATAATGATGTTTATTTTTAAAAAAGAAGAATATTTTCATTGATTCCATAATAAGTTGACAAAATTTGTTAAATTGAGGTTGTAAAGAATGTCATGTGGACTAATGTCTTTGCATTAATATCCATCTATGGTTAGAAGTTGGACATTAAGTTTATTCCTTATTGTTGCATATTTTATATAAATAATTTGGATTATAAATAAGAATTTTAAATAGTGAAGTAAACCTTGTGGTTGCTAGTCTTATGTGAGGCTTTATTTAAATGGTCTAAAGAATCTAATATTTTGTCACTCACTATGACAACCATTTGTGTTATTTTTAGGACTTATTAACTAATATGTACATTCTACACATACTTCATTTTAATTTCTCATCCCATTTAGATATCACAAGTGGCATTATGCCTTTATTCTTAGTCTATGGTAAATTTTGTACTATTCTAAGAAGACTCCTCATTTTTAGATAATTATTTTAATAGTCATATATATCTTAATTTCACATAGAAATCTAAGACCAAAAATTAACCAATTTTTTTGTACAATCAAGGATTTTTTTTGTTAAAAAAATAATATTTCTAACGAACCTCTTTTTTTAGATAGAAATTGTAAGAAATTAGATTCTTTTGATCCACCATGACTTCTAATTCTTAAAAAGTTCTTATAATAATAATACCATGAGATTGTTATATCCTTCTTTACTTTAAAGAATAATATCTTAATTAATCTTTTTATTATTTTTATTATTTTTTAATTAATTAATTATATATTTATCAAATTTTTTATAAGAAAAATTAAAAAAATGATTTTTCACCTTAATAATGTCATTTTAAAAAAAATTAAACATTGTATTCTTCTTCTTTTATAAAATTATTTTTTGTAAATTTAATAAAGTTACTTTTATCTATTATAGTTATCTTTACTTCTTTCCATACTTACACAACATTTACATTTAAAAATCCTCTATATTAATATAAGCTTTGATTTTATAATATTCATGACATTAATATTTTTTATTCGTTGATATGATGCCGTTTCTCTTGCTTATTCACCTAGACCTACAAAACCAAGACAAACATATTAATCTTCTTAGCTTGGGCCTTAGAGTTGAAAGGCAAAATCATTAAATCTCTCTCACTTTGTTCACCTTCATATCACAAGGTTGTTTACAAACTCAGGTTACTCTTAGATGGTTAACCACTCCCGGATAACTTGTCATTCTCAAGTGACTAATTACTCTTTTTAGTACTTCTACCTTCCGACCCTCATGGTTCATCATATGAAAGTCTCTATACTCCCTTGCAACTAACATCCTTTTCTTTTCTGGTGTCATATTATGTATTGTCTTGTTTGAGAATGTACCAAATACTTGGTTGTGGAAGGTAAATTTATATTTTATAACAAACTAAGAATCTAATATTTCTAATAAAATCCTAAATAAATCCCAATTGAATCCTTTAACAATCCTAATAAAATCTAAAAAAAATTATAAAGAAATCTTACAGAAATTCTAATGAAATCATAAAGAAATCTTAAAGAATTCCTAAAGAAATCATAAAGAAGCCTAAAAAAATCTTTAAAGAAATCTTAAATAAATTCTAAAAAAATCATAAAGAAATATTAAATTTTTTAAAAAGAAATCCTAAAAAAATTCTAAAGAAATTATAAATAAATCATAAAAAAATCTTAAAGAAATCCTAATTGAAATTTAATCAAATCCTAAATAAATCTTAATAAAACCTTAATTGAATTCTAATCAAATTTTAATCAAATTTTAATCAAATCTTAATCAAATTTTAATGAAATCTTAATGAAATTTTAGTCAAATTTGAATGAAGTTCTAAAGATATTCTAAATAAATCCTAAATCAATCTTAATCAAATCCTAATCAAATTCTAAATAAACTTTAACAAAACCTTAACAAAATCCAATAGTAGATTTAAAGTCTTAATAATTATTAAATTAACTATTGATCTTTATTCAAAATTTGCACATTACTCAACCTACTAGTAAAAAACAAGCATACAAAATTTGAAGAGATTAAAACTTATAGATTAGAAAAAAAATTCTTAATCTTCTTTGATGTCAATTATTTTTCTTTTCCAACCTTGATGTCAATCTTTGAGCATCAATAGCTCCTTTTTGCATCATTCATATGTTCTAATATTTTACAAAAATACTGAAAACTAAATTCACTATCAACGAAAAAAAAAAGACCATTCCAATTTAACTAGCAAATTGCTCAAAATCACAAAAATCCTCATTGATCCTCAAAATCCAATTTCTAAGATCTTAGCTCACTTAAATTTCAATAACCTTTGGTCTAACTATTAGATTAAGATAAAATACACAACAAACATTCAACACAACTATATTTATAATTTAAAAATTTATATTTGTAGATCTATTATAAACCTCATAATATGCTTTAAAATATATACTTTATTTTTCAATAATCAAAGTCATCCCAATAGAACCTTGATATTGCATAGTTCTCACAAAATCATTACAAACTTACAAATCTTAAAACCAATGCTCAAAGAAACCTTATTAAGTTTGTCTTTCAATCTCGCTCTTTGATTAATAAAAAAAAATCCTTTATGTCTTGTAGGTGCATGGTTTTATGACTTAGAATCTGGTTTCAACTTTGGTTCACAACCGACCTTTTGTAAGTATCAATCCAAGGTTTTTTTAAATAAAATTTATTTGAAATTATCCTTTATTTTGATCTTAAGATGCATATAGTAGTATTATTGCTAATCTACTTTATTTTATCTTGTTTATGGTCCTACAAAGTAAATAGAAGAATTTTTTTATAAAAAAATAATATTAATATTAAATATTTTTATTATCTTTCTATTTTTTTACTTATATTTTTTGAAATAATTTTATTACTTAGTCCATAATATATGCCTTCTTTTTTTCTTTCATCCTATAGCCATATTACAACATAATATCTACCTCCTCTAAACCTACGCATTTTGTAGTATACGCCAAATAAATCATATATTGTTGTTGGCTTCATACCATGCTTTCAATGTCTTCATCAAATTCTACTTGAATATTTTTATTATCTAAATCAAAACCATCTTCTTATCTTAGAAAATTAAAGTCTCCAATAAGATCTTCTATATTGGATTCTAAATGTTATTGTTTAAATATCTTTACTTATTTTTTAATAATTGGTATTTTTAATTTTGTTCCATCTAGTTCTCTTAACAAATATGTTGTATTATTATGAATAGTTATTATTATATATGGTCAAAATCAATGCTTAAAAAACTTTTATAAAATATTATATTGATTATCTAAACTACAATTATAGACCAAAATCCAATCATCTTCTTCAATTGCCTTAGGCTTTAATTGATATTATTTATAAAATTGAGCCTTATTTTATAATCTTATTCTTTTCAACCTTTTTTAATGCTATTTTTATATCTTTTGATCTTTACTTAAGTTGCCAAATCCTAGTAGCTAAAAGTTCTTCTCTTATCAATCTATTTTTCTATGGTAACACATTCTAAGTTGATATATTTTTTTCAATTGGCATAATAGGTTTTTGACTTGTCATGAGTTTTATAGGCATGTATTCTATTATTGAACTATGAATTGTTTAATCTGCCTACAATGTAAATGACAAAAGTTGAAGCTATTCTTTCATCTTTCCATTACAAACTTTAATTAATGATTTAATAATTGATGGATGAGCACATTCTTTTTTTATATATATTTTTGGATTATAAATAATAATTAATAATAATTTAACTTCATATCTTTCAAAGAAATAACAAGCTTCTCTTGTATCTAATTTTCCATGATCTGCATTGATCTTTCTCATACATCTGTGGAGACAAATAATATCTTCAAGCAAAAATCTACAAACTCTTTGAATAATCTTTGTTTTTAGTACTCTTCCTTCAACTTAATTAAACAAATCCTTTTGACTCAAGGCTAAATATCTCATTTTTCATAATCCAACTAAGATAATAATCAAATCAACAACCCATTTAAAATAAATAGCTAAAAGATATGTTGGATGTAAACCGTCTCGATGTTATATATTAAAATACATTTGACAAGTTATATACTATTCTACAAATAAAACACATTTTAATACATATTTTTCCATCAATATTGTTCTTTAAATTTAATAAAGATCTTGCAACAGATTTCATCTTTTTATCTACTATCATATATTTTATTTCTATAATAACCTTTGATATTTAAAAAGATTCAAATATAGAATAAATCTCCCTTTATAATCTCATTTTATAATGGTACTCTTTCAAAATCCTTAAATTCTTCAATAATCCTTAGCAATGGATTCTTCCTCAATTTGTCTTGATTCTACTCATAATTGAGAGGCATAGTTAGAAATTGTATTGTTTTTCTTCCATCCGCACTATGTAACTGTATATAAGCTGAACCATCATCAAGTACCTTTGTCTCTATCCGTATTTTTATATTATATGATTGTTTCAAAATAAGTAGATAAGATGTTATATCTTAAACAAAAAAAAAAAAAAAAAAAATCTTTAATGTAACATCACCAATCCGGATCTTGAAATTTAGAGAAGCCCCATACAAGTCACCTTGTGTATTATTAGTTGCCTATATTATCTATCTATGTTTCATATTAATTAGCTATCTTTGCTTTTTGTAAAGATCTTTGAACATAAGATATAACTTTAAACTGTGGTCAACTAGAACAACAATTGATTCTTATATATCTCCAACCTTTACTAATACTTTTGTAGTTGCTTTAATCTAATATTTTTGAATATAATGACTTGAAGCTTCTATTTCTTTTTTACTCTAATTCTCTAAATGCACTTATTGATTATAACCTCTTTTCTTCCTTGCTGATTGTTTGCAAAAATTATCAAATTCTTCTTCATTCTTATATATCTTTATATCAATAGCATGATTCAATCTTATTTCATTTGTTAATTACCTCTTTTGATTATATTATTAATAATAACATCATGAAACTCTTCTTTTATAATTCCTAGAATCTCCTTCAATATAAATTCAACCTTAGTATTGAATGTACATTTTTGAAATGCTCCTTTTAAATTTGTTGCTACTTCAATATTAGAGAGTAATTTTTTAGCTATTGATTTATTTATTTATTTTTGTTTCTTTTTCTTTCTTCTTCAAAGTTATTGAAGCATCTTCTATGGATAATTTTTGTGAAGCCATCTAACAAGTCTTATCTCCTCAAGTTTGTCTTTTAAAAGAATTTTCTTATCTTATATCATTAAAATTCCTCTTCATCTTTTCTTCCATTAAAGCTTCATGTTGGTTCTTAGCATTATATGTATAGATTGAAAGAACCTCTATAAGATCTTTTAAACTTGTAGCACCAGAAATTAAAGCAACAATCTTTAATAATGCTTCTCATGGCATCTTTTTCTTTTATATTGTAAAAATGATAGAAGGCCAAAATCTACTTATTTCTATATTTTTGTTGAAGTTATCATCTATCTTGATACCATAACTTATAACTGTTTATGTTGCAATTCTATGTATTATCAAATAATTTTGAACCAATACTTTTATATCTTTCAATATTATATCTTAAATTCTATTAATAGCTCCATAGCTTACAAATTTTTATCAAGTTGCTCAATCCATTTTAAAAATAAAATTTTAATAACTCAATTAGTATCTTTCAAGAAATATTCATCTTTTAATGCATATAAAGATATCTTCCATGAACTCCCAAAATGCTTGATAATTGGCCTCACATGTTCTCTTATCTCTATTATCATGGCAAGTTCAAATAATTCAATCATTTTCTTTTTGAAAACACAATTCAATTCTATTTTCCGCACATAGCATCTCAAATATTTTGAAATATCCTTTCCATCAAAGTGGTCAATCTTCTTAATAATTGCTTATAATGCTTTGGTTGCCAAAGCCTCTTTGTAATCTTTGTATTTTTATTGTTACACAAATAATGTGAATGCTTGAAACATACTTGCAATGTTTAGATCCATATATATATCTTGCCTTTTAGTAGAAAATCCATTAGAAGTTTTACTTAAATAACCATCCAAAGCTTCTATTGAAGTTCCAACTTCAACCTTCTTGCCTTCTTTTTTTTTTTATCAAATTCAAATAAGAATGAACAAAATTCAATACCTCCTATTTCAAACTTTCACGTAAAATTTACCATTTATGTTATATTATGTGTTATCTTGTTTGAGAATGCATTGGATACTTTGTTATAGAAAGTAAACTTATATATTGCAACTAATGAAGAACTTAATAATCCTTATAAAATCCTAAATAAATTTCAATTGAATCTTTAATAATCCTAATTGAATTCTAAAAGAATTATAAGAAAATCCTAAAGAAATCCTAATGAAATCATAAAAAATACTAAAGAAATATTAAAGAAATTATAAAGAAATCATCAAAAAACTTTAAAGAAATCCTAACAAAATCCTAGCTAATTTTAAAGAAATCTTAAATAAATTCTAATAAAATTTTAATCTAATTCTAATTAAATATTAATCAAATTCTACTCAAATTTTAATCAAATTTTAATAAAATCATAAAGATATTTTAAAAATATTCTTAATCTTAACAAAACCTTAACCAAATCTAATAGTAGATTTAAAATTTTAATAGTTATTAAATTAACTATTGATCTTTATTCAAAATTTGTACACTTCTTGACCTACTAGTAAAAAACAAGCATACAAAATTTGAAGAGATTAAAACTTATAGATTAGAAAAAAAAACTCCTAATCTTCTTTGGTATCAATCATTTTTTTTTTTCCAACCTTGATGTCAATCTTCCAACGTCAATAGCTTCTTTTTTGCATCATTTATATATTCTAATATTTTATAAAAATACTAAAAACTAAGTTTACTACCAACTCAAAAAAAAAAGACCATTCTAATTTAACTAGAAAATTGCTCAAAATCACAAAAATCCTCATTGATCCTCAAAATCCAATTTCTAAGATCTTCGCTCATTTAAATTTAAATAATCTTTGATCTCATTGTAAAATTAAATTAAAATTTATAAAAAATATTTAACACAATTATACTTACAATTTAAAAATTTATATTTATAAATCTACTATAAACCTCAAAATATGCTTTAAAATATGAATCCGCTTTATTTTTAAATAACCAAAGTCACTCCAATAGAATTGTGACTCTGCACAGCTCTTACAAAGTCATTACAAATTCAAAAATCTTGAAATCAATACTCAAAAAAATCTTATCAAGTCTACCTTTCAACCTTATTCTTTGATCAATAAAAAAATCCTCTTACTACTTTAGGTGCATGGTTTTATGCCTTGAAATCTGGTTTTGACCTTGGTTCATAACCAACCTTCATTAGATATCGATTGGATGTTTTTTTAGATAAATTTTATTAAAAATTATCCTTTATTTTGATCTTGAGATACCTATAGTACTATTACTGCTAATGTACATTGTTTTGTCTTGTTTATGGCTTTATAAAATAAGTAGATGTCTTTTTTATAAAAAAATAACATTAATATAAAATATTTTTATTATCTTTTTATTTTTTTATCTATGTTTTTTAAAATAATTTTATTAATTAATTTTTAATTAAGCTTCTCTAAAATATATGTCTTCTTTTGCTCTTTTATCCTATTACTATTATCAAATATCTTTTTATCACTTAAGACTAGAATTGCCAAACTTCTTTTGTTTCTATAAGGAGAGGCATTCTATTAAAGTAAGGCACCACCTTTCTATCCTTTTTGTCTAGCAACTTGCCTTGTTCATAGACATTGAATTAAGGCACAACTCATATAACTCCTTCGGCTACTCCTAAGTGAATTTTTGATATATTTTAGGATGAAGTCCAACTTTGGACCTTACACCTTTGACTACTTTAAAAAGTCAATATCTTCATTGACATATTGAGGTCTTTTTGATTAAGTAAAGCTTTATTTCATACTTCACATAAATACATTGTGCCTTAGATGTTTCATAGGCATACTATGGTTTAGGACTTTGTCAAGTCTTCTAACATTGTACTATTATGCTATTTACCTCATATCTTCTAGGAAGTATGAAAGCCTTTTTTTTCTCTCTAATCTTACTTTCTTCTGATTTTGAAATAGGTACTATTCCTTCTTACATTTTTAATGCCTACTTTCACCTCTCTTTTAAGTTTTTTAAATTTATCTCAACTTATGAGGCTCAATCTTTTGCCATAAAAGTTTACACGCTTATTTAGACTTGTCATGGCTATTGAATATCTTAACAAAGACCCACCTTGCCTTAATATCCTTATCTTCTATATAGAAGTGACTTGCAATCATTCAATAAGAAACTTGTTTAAAGAAGGCCAATTATTTAGACCTAATTGCTTAGAGTCTTGCACCTATTACATACAAGCTTCTTAAGGTTGCTTTTTACAAAGTCCCCTTAGATTGAAATCCCTTATACCTCTTTAGAACCTTCTTCTACCATGCTCCTTTTTAAATCTTATACTTGCTAATAGTTTTACATACATTGAATGATATTAGCAATATCTAAATATTCTTAAATCTCACCAATAATTTATTTTATTTTATTGGTTTTTCTTTGAAATCCTTGATTATTAATTCATTTAATATATTTTTTTTTACTTTCTTTGATTGTCATGTGGCCCTTCCCTACTTTGGAGAAGAGACATCCTTGGCTTCATAATCCCCACATCTTGTGTGATACTTACTTATAATTACAATTTTGTTTTCTTATGCTTTTCTTCTTTCTAAAATCTCCAACTTTTTTTATTGAAAGTCATGACCAATCCTTGAATGTGTTTCAAGTTATATTTATTAATCCAATAAAATTCATGAAGCATATATTCTTTGAAGGTATACAAGTATTGAGTGTCTCTTATATCTATACATTTTTTTTCTATGATTGCATCAATTTTGTCTCATGGTCTTATTTCAAACCTCTTTTTGAGGTGGAATTTATACTTTTTTTTGTAGAAGTCTTCTAAGTCTTCTACAAACCTCTTAAGCTTGGAAACATAGAAGACTAGATGCCACTTCAATCTTTTTGGTATGTCTAAGACATATACATTCTTATGTAATATTTTTTTAATGGTACAAAGACTAGCCTACTTTTGAATCCATTTTAAAATAAAGTGTGCGAGACAAGTGAGGTTACTAGTATTTAGCTAAATTTTTTTACCTTGTTTGTATTATATATTTCAATAATATTTATTGGCTTGCTTCTTATAATAAAATTGTATTGTTTTAAGGCAATAGCAAGATGTTTCAATGATGGCTTTCTTTCAAGCCATCTATTATGCTTGTTCTATGAAATAAAATTTTAAAGTAATTTTATCACTTTGTCTAATTGCTACTAAGTCTATAGACTTAAGTGCATTAAATCTATAAGCCACTTAAATTATTATATTTTCTAAAGATACACTAAAAATTATATTATAATTAAACTTTTCTATAAGCAACTACTTAATCCAATTTGTATGATCACTTGCCACATAGTGCGTTGTCATACTACATTTACGTGCAGTGTATAAAAATATTAAAAATCTTGTTTCTATTGTTAATATATGTGTGAGTACTAGAGGTTATTTTAGAAGATATTATAAGGAGAGGATTTATTATAGCCACTTAGTTAGTGAATTAAGATGGCTATTTGTTTTGTTCCTACCTTATTTATATCCTAGAATAGACTCTTTTGTAATTAGAAGAAAAGTAAAGGTTGTCTTATCTTTCTTGTTGACTTTTGAGGTAGAATGGACCTTATGAGGGATAAGAAAGAAGAGCGTGGGGTGAATAAGGCCCATCCAATAGGATTTGGCTGCCCATGTGGGCGTCTCATAGTCTAATATGGAAAGAAAGGGAGATATACTCCTCTTACTAGACCGAGAGAAGGAGAGAGTTTTGAGTGGTGAACTTTGGAGAGAGATAGCTCCGTGGATATAGAAGAGTTTGTAATGAAAATTGGTGGGTGTGTTCTTCAAGTTGTGAGGATTCTAGAACCTACTCACTTGCTTATTTTGGAGTTTTGAGAAAAAAATTATGCTTGTTTTAGTAGGGTAGGGTTTACTGCCACCCGATGAAGAAGGGCAGAAACTTCGAGCTGCTACTGCAAGTTTGATTTCGACTCTTTCTTAGTGAAATTTATAGAAAGTGTGGAAAATTGTGCTAGCTTTCTATCAAGACATTTCTTGTAGAATTTGGAGTTGGAAAGCAAAAGTTGTGAGCTTGAGAGTGGGAAAGGGTTTGCTGCCACCCGACGAAGAGGGGCAGAGACTTTGTTCAACCACCCAAGTCGGACAGTCTCTTCAATCTTTTTGATATTTTAGGTGCTTATAGTAGCTTGTGTAAGCTTTCCACAAAAACAAAAATCAATACATTTAGAGCTTTGATGAAAGTTTTATGAGCCGTGAAGTGTCAAAGAGGGCAAATTGTTGCTAGGGTTTGAAGAGTAGAATCAACTAGCTACAAAATCTGGAGTTTGAGAGGCATGCATGCGAAATTTTAGAATAAGTTAGATGATGGAGTGAGCTTTCTAAAAAGCTATTGCATGTCCAATTTGGAGAAGGGAAGTGATCACAACAAAGGCTGAAGTGAAGAGGAGCTTTGCATTTGCTTGGAAATTTTAGCGCCTATTTCTTTTAGCCATAACTTTTAAATGGTAAGTCATCTATTTGTGAAATTTTGATATGTTTTACAATGGATTATTGGCTTTCCATAGGCTATAAGCACGCTTGATTCGACCTTTGGATGAATTTTTAGTGATTTATTTAATTTTAGCTTGTTGTATAACTTGTATTCCTCATATGCGGTTGTATTTTGAGGTATACTTGAATACATACATACTTTGCTTATACCTTTTATACAAGTATATATACTTGCATTTATATCAAGTATTTATATAAGTATTTGTACAAGTATTATATATAATATTTATATAAGTATTTGTACAAGTATTATACCAAGGATTATACATTATTTTATATAAGTATTTATATAAGTATTATATTAAGGATTATACAAGTATTTATATAAGTATTTGTATAAGTATTATTCAAGTGTTTATACTTTATATTTGTACAAAACTTGTACAAGTATAATACAAGTATAATTTAAAAGCTTGAACAAATATTGTGCAAGTATAGAAGATACTTGCACGGCTTCCTCTCATGTTCCCTGCTAGTTCTAGTAGCACCTAGGAACCCGGCGTTTTTCCAAGGCCAATTCTCTCTACCCAATAATGGTGACTAGATGGGAGGCGCCTTCTAGATAATGACACCATTCTTGAAAAGAGTCCACGATTGCAAGAAGTTCTTTGTCTTGGATCTTATAATTAATCTTCGCTGTTGAAAACTTTCTTGAATGAAAAGCTATTAGATGAAGTTTGTCATCTGTTCCTATTTGTGACAATACGGTAGCCAATGCAAAATCTGATGCATCTGTTTCCATAAAGAATGCTTTAAAAAAGTCGACGCGATACAAGATTGGTGCAGAAGTAAAAGCTGTCTTCAAAGCTTCAAATGATGCTTCTGCTTCCTTGCTCCACTCAAGTTTTTCTTTACAAGTTAAGCGTGTCAATGGAGCTGCAACTTGAGAAAAGTTCTTAATGAAGATCCGATAATAATTGGCAAATCCCAAAAAATACTGTACATCTCTTACTGTCCTTGGAATTTTCCAGTCCATAATTATCTAAACTTTCTTAAGATCCATCATTAAGCCGTTATTAGAAATGATGTATCCTAGGAAGTCAACTTGAATAGTGTGAAATATACACTTTTCCATCTTGGCGTATAATCATGTATCTCTAAGTTTTTGTAACACATGACAAACATGAAATTCATGTTCTTTTGCGTTCTTAGAGTAGATTAGAATGTCGTTTAAATAGCAGACAACAAAATCATCAAGAAATTTACAAAAAACGTCATTCATAAGATGTTAAAAAGCAGCTGGTGTATTTGTGAGTCCAAACGGTATGACATTATATTCAAAATATCCATACCTAGTTTGAAATGCAATCTTCCATTCGTCACCTTCTTTGATGCGGACCAAATTATATGCTCTTCGTAGATCTATTTTTGTATAGATTTTTGCTTGGTTGAGTTGATCAAGAAGTCCTGAAATCAGAGGTAAAGGATACCTGTTCTTGATGGTAATCTTACTAAGCCCTCAATAATCTACGCACATTCGTAAGGATCCGTCTTTTTTCTTTACAAATAAGATAGGAGCTCCTGCTGGAGATTTCGAATGGCGTATGAAGTTCTTAGCCAAGTTCTCATCAATATATTCCTTCAATGCAGTCAGCTTGTTCTGCGATAAACTATAGATTGGTCCAAATGGTGGTTGAGCTCCTGCTTGAAGGTCAATTGAGCAATCATAAGGTCGATGCTGTGGAAGAATATCTGCGTTTTTCTTTTCAAAAACATCTTGAAAATCTTGATACTGGTTAGGAATATTACTTGTAGTCTTCTCAGTATCCGAAATAGGTGTGGCATATATAACAAAAGATAGTCCTTCTTTTGCCGCATGTATAAAAGCTTTCGCACCTATTAGTAAGGATTTGGATATATTAGACTTATGTATTTCTACTTGACTACTGGATTCTTGGGTTGAACTACAAGAAAAGTCGAGGTTACGAGAAATCCAATCTATTTGAGGATTATACTTTTCTAACCACGATAATCCTAAAATAATCGGATTTGAAGGGGATCTAATCACATTAAATATTACTACATTAGTATGTCCTTTAATTGCTACATCTAAAGGAATAGTCTCATGGGTGACATCTCCAGAAGATAACAAATGACCATCTATGACTTCTACATGCATAGGTTTAGTTTTCTTGATTAAAATTATTTTTTGTTTTTTGACAAAATCTTCGTCTATAAAACAGGCTGAGGCTCTTGAATCTAATAAAGCAAAGACTTTGTGATTTTTAGGTCCTAATGATACTTTTATTGTAAAACAAGGTGAGGGATCTGAAGAGAGAATAGGACCTTTACAAGGTGTTGCACATGATTCCAGGTGCACGGTCCCTATTGTAACTGGAGAAATTCGTTTTCCGACACAGTGTCTTCTCTAGCAGCCATACTTCTCATTTTGTGATTGCGTTGCTTCTTTGGACAATATTGAGCAGTGTGTTTAGATTCTCCACAATATAAGTACAAATCCTTTTGATGACGTCGAGTCTTTTCCTGATCAATAAAAGGTTTAAAGCGTACCGCATCAATTTGCATTGGTTTTGGTTTAACCAAGTAAGTTTCTGAAAACTTAGGAGTTGCTGTCATCAATTGACTTGTTCCTCTCCAACTGAATTTATGTTCCTGGCGCCTTTCAAATAATCGATTATCACATGCAATTGCTTGAGCAACAAATTGCTCCAAAGATTCAGCTTTTGGTATTGTTAGTAACAAATCTTTGACGTTATCCTTCAATCCATAACGAAATTGGTTGATAAGGGCTTTGTCATTCCACTCTACATCGCAAGCAAGATTTTGAAATTCAGCAGCATATGTTGTAGCTGACCGTGATCCTTGTCATAAAGATAAAAGCTTGGTCTCTGCTACCCTCTCTCGGTCGCTTTCTCCAAATGTAGCCGTAAACACTTCAAGGAATGAATTCAGATTGTAAAGAAGTCTTGAATCTTTTTCCATCAAAGGTGCAAACCAAGAAAGGACACTTCCAGATAGAAGTGCACCTATGAATCCAACTTGGATAAATCCATCAGGATATTGGAAAGGGTGTAACCTTAAATAAAGCTTGACTTGTTGCAAAAATCCTTGAAATTTTGATCTTGTTCCATCAAATTTCTCGGGCATACTAATCTTTGCCTCTTTAACGCTTAAAGAAGCAAGATTTCTTGGATTCGGTTGGGAGGCTGATCTACTTGCTTCTCTCAGTTGTACAACTTCTTGGCGTAAGCTCTGGACTTCCTCCATAGGTGTTGGAATAGCGCTTCCATGATTACCATTGGTGATTCGTGAAATTTCCACTCTAAGAGTGTTGACAAGCTCCTGAAGATCTGCAATAGTTGCAAATCTATTCTCGCTTCCGGTAAGTATAGCATCCATGATTTTTCCTTCCATCTTAGACAACTTTGCAAATCTATAATTTGGATTAGAGGAGGGTAATCCGCAACCTCTAATATCAAACAAAAATCTTCCACAAAGAGGGGTGATCCACTCTCTTTTAGGAAAAAATCAAGGTTAGAAAGCAAATAGAGTCAATTCAAAGGTGGGTAGTCCGCAACCTTCAAATACAAAGAATAGAAGTGGGGTAATCCACTCACTTCTAACACAAAACAAGAACAATAAATCTTCACTCTTGTCAAACTGTCAAGGACAAGAACTCGATGAAATCAAATGGACAAGTGAGACTTTTCTTATAAAATAGAAATAAGAAAATATGTATTCAATAGAAACTGGAATGGCTATTGTCAAAAGACAAGACAACTAGAGAATCTTGAAACTAGATTAGAAGCAAGAAAGGAATTGACAAGAGTGAAGAAGGCTTCACTCTTGTCTCTATATATACTATCTAACTAGAAGCTATGTGGCGATGTTCTATAGGACCTCCAATATGTATTGACTTTGAAGGCCACTTGCCTTAGCTTGCAAGGCAAGTTTTTTACATGTGTGCCATGTAGTTAGCTTGAAGAACAAGCTATTAACATGTGTGGCACATGGTTAATTTGTTGACCAAGTTTCTAACCAAGAAATCAACTATGGACACCTATACGGTCAAAGCAACATCTATGAAGCTTCCAGGAAGTTTCTCTAGAAGATATTATAGAATTAATCTACTTTTACCTACTTTTACCTAGTTCTACTTAATTATATAGGTAACTATGTGTATGTCCGTGGCAGATTGTTCTTAAACTCAAACTTGGAAGTATTATGAAACTTAGATGAATTATTCTTAATATCATGAATAAGAAGTTTTAAAGACATACTTGATTAGACTTGCTTGAAAAAAATTGAATCAATAGTCAATGTCAATTTCATTATTTGAAGATGAAATTATTTAGACTTTAATAAAATCATCTTTTATTGATCAAAAGCTGCATCTTTTTCTTTTAGTATAAGATAAGAATGTCTAAAAAGGACATTAGACAAACTTTATTATTTTCCTAGTCAATACATAATAATAAACTCAAATCTTGACAAAGACATGCTCCAATAAGCCTAACAACAATTCAAAATATGTATTGACATGAAATACTTGAAATTCTTATGATCCATATATACAATAATTGGATTAGAAGTGCCTTCAAGACAATGACATCATTCTTGAAAAAAATCTATAATTGTAAAAAATTCTTTGTCATAGATCTTATAATTAATCTCGGCTATTAAAAATTTTCTTGAATAAAAAACTATTGGATGAAATTTGTCATCTATTCCTATTTGTGAGAATATTGCATCGAAGACAAAGTTTGATGCATCTGTTTCTTTAAAAAAATTAACACAATATAAGATTGATATAGAAGTAAAAATTATCTTTAAAGTTTCAAATGGTGCTTTTGCTTCCTTATTTTATTTGAGTTTTTTTTACATGTTAAGTATATCAATGGAACTATAACTTGAAATTTTTTTTTGATGAAGATTTAGTAGTAATTGATAAATTTCAAAACATATTATATATCTTTTATTATTTTTAAAATTTTCTAATCCATAATTTTTTGAATTTTTTTAAGGTCCATTATTAGATTATTATCATAATAGAAAGAATTTTCTTTAAAAAAGTACTAAGCTTTTAGCTACTATTAATTATTCAACCAAGTTCTAAAATAATAAAATCTCCAAATTTATGTAAAAGCCTTTTTTATAGGACTATTACATCCAATACATAAGTCTTATTTTTACAAAATATTCAAAATATAATAAAATACTCTAAACCTTTATTTTCTTATAAAAAGAATTTTTTTTTCAAACTTTAATAATCTATTATTTTTAATCTAACTATCCAAATCTACTTAAAATTTATATGAAGTACAAAATGGTCTACTCACTGCCTTAGAATTCAATTTGCTACATTTGACTTCAAATATCTCCTTCATCAAAACTTTAAATGTAATAATTCTTCCACATTAAATGTAGATCTTAAAATCACCTCTCCAAGTACATCTTTTAATCTCTAAAAGCTCTCATATAATTCCTTGTATCCTCAAAAGAATGACAATAGATATGATTTGTATACCTTAATTTCAAGCACCTACTCCTCTCTTATAAAAATTCCAAATCATTCAATTTTAACACCAAAATTGTAGTACAAAAATAAGATTTTTAATCCTAATCTCTAATTTTCAAATGCCTTTTCTAAAGTTGCCAAAATCCTTGTCTCTCTTGTAGATAGCCTCCTCAAAGCCTATTGGATATGATGATCAACCAATAGAAATGAAGAGCTTCACCCCTTATCTTCATTCATTCATATTTTACTTTCATCCCTCCAAATAAGCCTCTTAGTAGTTTAATTCTTCATCTTTTTCTTCTAATCTTTTCTCAAGGCTTTATACTAAATATTTAGGTGCTATATAATTTAAATGCTATAATCAAAATAAATAAAAAGAACCAAAATAAAGTTTCTTATATCAACTTCCTTTAATTTAATCTACTAATTATTCTAATATACATCTAAAGTTATAAATATATTATATATTTTAAGTAGTTTTTACATATTGTAAGTAATTACAGTACGACATTATCATTAAAAATGATGTATGCTAAAAAGTCAACTTGAGTAATATAAAATACATACTTTTCCATCTTAGTATATAATCCTACATTTTTAAGTTTTTATAACACACAAAAAATATAAGGTTCATATTCTTCTATATTTTTATAATAAATTAGAATATTATCTAAATAAAAAATAACAAATCATTAATTTTTTAAAAAAAAACATCACTCATAAGATGTTAAAAAGTAATTCGTACATTTATAAGTCTAAAATTTCTTAGAGTTTATTAGCCCTAAACTTCTTTAATATTACTTTCAAGTATTTTTTGTGGTCCTTCTAATTCTTTAAAAAAATTAATATGCGATCAATATATACTACTACAAATTTATTACTTTTCTTAGAAAAGATTCAATTTATGAAAATAATAAAAGAAATTAGCATATTATACAAATCAAATAGCATCACTATAAATTCATAAGAACCATATTTAGTTCTATATTCCATTTTTTTTAAATTTTTATTGATAATATTTATTTAATAATAATTTGATTTGAGATTCATTCTACAAATTTTTTTTGCTACCACTCAACTTATATAATAAGTCATCAACTCTTGAAAGTGGATAGTTATTCTTAATAGTCATCTTGTTTAAAGCTTTATAATCAATGTATATTCTTATCTTGCCATCTTTCTTACTTACAAAGAATACGGTGTCATATTGTAACTGCTTAGAATATGTAAAAATTAATCAAACATACAGTATATTTATAAGTCTAGATGTGTGTTAGAATGGTTAATATATTAAATTAAAGGAAGTTGGTATAAAAAACTTTATTTTGATTATTTATTTATTTATTTTGATTATAATATATAAATTATATAAGACCTAAATGTTTAATATGAAGCTTTGAGAAGAAATTGGCATTCAAAGATGAAAAATTAAACTACTAAGAAGCTTATTGGAAGGAATGAAAGCAAGGTATGGACAAATGAAGGCAAGAGATGAAGATCTTCATATCTATTAGTCAATGGTCATGTTGAATAGGCTTTGAAGAAGTTGTCTATGACAAGAATAAGGATTTTAGAAACTTCAGAGAGGGCATTTGTAAATCAAAGATTTGAATTAGAAAGCTTATTTATTATACTATAATTTTGATATAAAAATCAAGGGATTTGGAATTTTTATGAACGAGGAATAGGCACTTGAAATTAAGGTATACAAATCATATCTACTATCACTTTTTTAAGGATACAGAGACTTATACAGAAGCTTTTAGAAATCAAGAGGTGCGATGTTGTGTTGTAATATGTTTATGCAATGAAAAACATAAATAAGAATGATTTCTATTTAATATTCAATTATCTTAGTTCAATAGGAACTTAAGATACTTAAGAAAGGATTCATGAAAGCCTTTTAGATTATTTTCTTATCTTAATAGCTAATAGATAAAAATTAGTTATTAATTTTTTCTTCTAGGTTGTAGAAACTCTTTTATTATTTTTAAAAAGCTATAAGTTAATAAAAATAATATAAAAGAGATAAATAATTAATATGGTTGACACTAAGATTAAATTGAGGATAGGATCAAGCTTAAAAATCCTTAGGATAAGTTGGATTGATACTCAAGGATTGACCGTGTATGGGATAGGGTCAAAATCAGACCTCCAACTATAAAAATAGCCACAAAGGACAAGGTATCGGGTCACTCTGAGATTGGCAATTAGAATTAAAAAACTAGCTTTAAGCTTATTTGAGGGATATTAGACTTATTTTGGTAGGATTTGGAAGGATTTAGCAATCATTGTTTAAAGTTAGGATTTGTATTGAAGATTGGATTTTTATGCAATAAAATTAGGTTTAATACTTTTGGCTATTTTGTGCAATTGGTATAATATTTATAATTCAAACTTTGACAATGTATAGATGATTGAATGTACTAAGACTAAATATATTGATCTTTATTACAAGGAGGTACGAGAAGTTGGTAGTTTAGGATTGTTTAGGATTCCTATAATATCTAAAGATTTGTTATTCAAATTAAGATAAAATTTGACACAATATTAAAATACTTAAAGATCAAGCTACATACCAATTTTTAGCTAAAGTTAATTATTGGAGAAGGAGAAATTGCTACTGGAATATCTATATCAACTTTTAAGTTGGCAGCCAAGTGATATTAGTGTGGTTTTTGGTTGATTTTTTATAATTTGTAAGTTGGGTTGGATTGAAATTTTTTAAGTATATAAAAGACTTATTTTGGAATTTTTATACAAAATTTCATACCAATTTGATAATTAAATTAAGAGTTATAGCTTATTGAAGTTCACTAATTAAGATTAGGACTTACAAAGACAAATCATAGTTATTTAATTGTGAAGGTAACAAAGCAATTGGATTTTGTGTATAATTGAAGTTATAAAGAAGAATATTTTTAAGCACTTTGTATTGGCTTAGGCACTCTTATATTGAAATTCAAATCATATTCTTTTTATATGGGTGAAACCTATTAAGGTTTCATGAGTATTTATAAACCACGACTTCACCCTCTACAGCTAGGTGCCTGGCATATTTTCAAACAAGACAACATATAATATGATATAAGTGGAAAAATCGACTTGAAAGATTTTGGGTGGAAGGTATTGGAATTTATTTGTGGTTATTTGGAATTGATGGCGCAAGAATGCAAGAAGGTTGAATTTGGAGTTTTTGATGGAACTTTGGATGGCGCTTCAAGTGGAGCTTTAAGTGGATTTTCTTTTGGTAGATAAGGCATGCATTTAGATCTAAATATTATAAATATGTTTCAAGCATTTATATTATTTATGCAACAGCAACAAGACAATGATCACAAAGAGGCTTTGGCAATCAAAGCATTGTAAGCAGTAGTTAATAAGATTGATTAGTTTGATAGAAGGAATATTTTTAAATATTTAAGATGTTATGTATAAAAAATAGAATTGAATCAAGTTTTTGAAAATAATATGATTTAATTATTTGAACTTGGTACAATACTAGAGATAAAAAAATATGTGAAATTGATTATAGAACGATTTGGAAGTTCTTAGGAGACATTCTTTCATGCATTGAGAGATGAATATTTCTTAAAAGATTTTAATCAAGTCACTAAGAAATTATTTTTGGAATGGATTGAGCATCCTAATAAAAAATTGTAAGCTACCAAATTATTAAGCGAGTTTGAAAGGTAGTATTGTTGGTTATCAAAAGTGGAAAAGATAACATTTGGATTGAACAAGGTTGAATTATTTTTTCAAGTAGCTAATAGAGAATTGTAAGAAAGGTTAGAAATTATTCTTAAAGATAAAGAAGAGGATGAAGGACTGACAATAAAATGGAAAGAAATTGAAGATATAGTAGGATTGCTTACAAAAAAGGAAATGAAAAAGAATAGAGTTGATATTCAAAGAGTTGTTCAAGTATCTAAAATTCAAGTGTCTATTTTACAATCAACAGTATCTATTATTCAACCTTCAATAAATACATAAAAAAAAGAAGATGTAGAAATTGAATATATTATACGCAAAATATAGAATCTTCAAATCAAACTTACAAAGCTTGAGGAGAAAACTTCTATAATGAATTCAAAAGCTATTTTTAAATAAGGATATGTCCAAAGATGTATTTAGTATAATGGTGATTCTCATTCTCAAAAAGATTGTGGTAAATTCAATGAAATGATACAACAAGGCATTATTTTTTTGGAAAGATGGAAAAATAACATTAAAAGATCGTGGTAACTTTTTTCAAATTAACTTTGATAAGGGAGGTATGAAAGTACTAGTTAATGATTATTTGGCAACAAATAGGATTGCAATAGTGGAAATTATAAGTTATGGTGCTAAGATGGATGACAATGATAAATAAGATTTTTGTAGAAATATTGAATTAAGTGGACTTTGGTCTTTTGCCATTTCTATAATGTATAAAAAGAAGATGCCATAGAAAGCTTTATTGAAGACTACTATAATAATTTATAGAACTATGGATTGGAAGGATCTTGTAGAAGCTTTATTAGTGCATGCCTATAAGAGCCAACATGAAGCTTTAATAGAAGAAAAGAAAAGACAAGATTCTAATGACACAAGAGAAAAAAATTCTTCCAAGAGGCAGGCTTGAGGAAATAAGGTTCATTAGATGGCTTTGCAAGAGTTATGAATGAAGGATATTTTAATATCATTAAAGAAAAAATAAAAAGATTGAGGAGAAAAAAATAAATCGACAATTTACAAACTGCTCTCTGATATTGAAGCAGCAATAGATTTAAAGAAAATGCTTGAAGAGCGTGTGTTCAATGCTAAAGTTGAGTTTATATTAAAAGAGATTTTAAAAATTGCAAAGAAATAATTTTATGATGTCATTATTGATAATATTAAGTATAAGAGGTAAATAATGGATAAAGCTAGATCAAACCATACTATTGATGCATATGTATATGTAGATGAAGAAGATGAAATTGGCAATTGTTGCAAATAATCAACAAGTGGAGAAAGGAGTCATAATCAAAGAGCACATTTTGATGATCAAAGTGATAAGAAGAAATAAATTTTGAGTCATTATACTCAAAAGCATTAGGCTAAAGCAACTATAGAGGCATTAGTGAAGATAGAAGATATAGATGAGCTAGTTGTTGCATTGATTGACCATGGTTTGGAAATAAATCTTAGGTCTAAGGATCTTTACATGAAGCGAAAGTGGCCAATTGATATGGATCATGGATGGATAATATAGGCAATTAATAATACACAAGGTGAATTATATGATACTTATCTGAATGTGAAAATTTGGATAAATGATGTTATAATAGAATAATTTTTTTTTATTCAAGATGTAATATCTTATCTTTTTATTTTAAGGCAACCATATATTATTGCAACTTGGATGGAAATAAAAGTACTTGATGATGATTTAGCTTATGCATGGTATCATAATGAAGATAGAAAAATGACAATATAGTTTTTAACTGTGCCTCCAAATCATAAATGGAATCTAGACAAATTGAAAGAGAATCCATTGCCAAAGATTGTTGAAGAATTTACGGATTTTTGAAGAGTACCACTATAAGACGGGATTATAAAGATATAGAAGAGGAGATAGTATTGTAAGATATAGGTACTTTTGATATAGATTTTATTGATATTTTTGAAAATAGAAATATTATATATAAAAAATTATAGATTTGAAAAGAAAAGAAAAGAAAAAACTATATAATATTAAAAAAGAATTCTATGAATTAGAAATATTAAAAGATGATAAAAGGATTTTTGGTACTTATGAGGAAAATGGATTGAAAGATTCTTTAGAATTGATTGCATCAATTGGATTAAGAGATGATGATAAGATTGTACAAATTCATTCAAGGAAAATTTATTCTATATTTGAATCTTTTCAAGCACTAGATATTATAATTGAAACAAAACATAAGATAGTAAATAAGAAAGTGAATCCTATTGCCAGACCTTTCCTAGAAGATTCTAAAGAAGGAATAGAAAAAACAGAAAGAGAAAAGAGTTTAAGGAATCTAAAAAATATTAGATACAAATTCATTAAAGAGACTTTTGAGGAATTATTGATTGATTTTGATGGTTATTTGTTGTCAAAAGAAATTGAGTACTTCAAAGAGATGTTAGCAAAACAAGGTAAATCATTTGCCTTTGAATTTCATGAAATTGGGTGTTTGGATTCAAATGTAGTAACTCCCATGGTTATTTTCACTACATTGCATGTACTTTGGAATTTGAGGCCAATTCCAATACCAAGGACTTATTTGCAAAGTTTGATGGAATTATTAAAAGAGAAGATGAAGATGAAGATGAAGATTCTAAAGCCCTCTTTTGTACCATATTCTAGTCAATGGTTTATGGTGTCATGTTCTAATTTGGCTATTATGTAAAAAAATTGTACATATATATTTAATGTATAATTTATTATACAGTTAAGTGAAAGCCATAATAATAGATTTTATTGGTTATAAGATGTAATTAGGTTATTAATTTAAAAAGAATCTATCTAAAAAAGTTATTATTGAGATTTATACAACCTTATTTTATTTTATTTTTTTATATTGGTAGTGACTTTTGAAGTTGATTTTATATTGATAATAACTTTTATATATTTTAGGTCACCTTTGTTAGACATTGGTGATCTTTAAGATCTTGTTTGCTTTTTTTATTTGATATTTAGAATACATATTATATAAATCTTTTAAGAAAAAGAATTAGAAAGGAATTTTTAGTGTAAAAAGGAATAGTTTGGTCATTCATGTAGATGAATGGAGATGGATGATAGAAGTCTCTATTCCTATTGGCCAAAAATCATGCCCAATGGTCTTTATGGAGGCTGCCCAAGGGCTTATTAGGAATTAGGGTTTGTTTTTGAAGAGGAGTCAAATATCAAAGATTAAGGTTGATAAGTTTAGATTTTTGGATATGGTTTTCATACAAATTTTGTATAATTTGGACTTTTTATGAAAGAGATATAGACATTCAAAGTTAAAGTATTGAAATTATATCTACTATCACTCTTTTGGGCATAACTCATACGTGCAGAAAGAAATAGAAGATCAACAATCGGAGTTTGAAAGAAATTTTTTTTGGCTATACTTTTTATGCATGGCTTGATGAAATCTAAGTTAGAATGAAGGAGATATTGGGAGTTGAAATTAGTGCTTATAAGCTAAGGACAATAAATGATCCTATTTAACTTGTGGTTATGTTTTGAGCTATATCTTAAATAATTTAATAAATTTTTGGTTCAAAATTTTTTAAAAAATATATATATATATATATATATATATATATTTAAGTCACAAGATTATATACAAAAATTTTATGGCATTTAGGTTTTGAATTTGTGAGACTTAAAGGGAATAGTACTCGGATATCTGTGAACTAAGATTTTAAGCATTTGTTAGGATTTTTAAGGTATCTGACAATCAAAAGTAAATTTAACATTGATTCTTTTTTGTAATAAAATTCAAAAATTTTACCTATATTTTGAAGAAAATTTTATAGAAACCAAATAGTTAGATCAAGAGTTATTGAATTTTAAAGTTTACAAAGAAACAAATCCTTACAGGTAAATAAGGTTGTGAAATGTTTTGTGGCAATTTGTGCCTTTTTGTATAAACCTACTTAAATACAAAAGGATTTATCAATAAAAATTATCTTTTATAATATCATTGTATTATTTATTCTTTTTATTAAAGATAAATCACTTATCAGACTCTTGCCAATAAGTTTCAAATAAATTCTCTGCAACAAAGTATCTAATATATTTTCAGATAGAAGATCATGCCACACGATAACAACGCCTAAGAAAAATGGATCATTATGATTTATTTAAGATATACAACCAGTAAATGCAATAACTATCAAGAATGTAGGAATTGGACCAATAGTAGATGAATTTGTTGAAGCATTTATAGGAAGGGCAATCTATTCAATGGAAGATTTGTATTTAGGCTATGATCAATTTCAACTTGCAATAGAGAGCAGAGACATGACAATGATGAGAATACCACTTGGATTAGTTAGAATGTATACTCTTCCTTAAGGTGCTACTAACTTAGTTGTACATATGATGAATGGGATGAATAGCATGTTGAGAGATTTTATTTCTGAGAAGACTATGTCTTTTTTAGATGATGTTCCTATAAAAGGGTACAAAAAAGAAGACAAGGATGAAACTTTAGATAAGAAGGGATGTTGCAAGTATGTTATTGATCATATACAAGATTGTGAAAAGATATTGACTCGGCTTGAAGAAATTCATCTTACCTTATCGGATGTAAAATCTATGTTTGGAGTACAAGAAGTTGTAATTGTTAGACATATATATGGATTTTATAGAAAGAAACCAAATCCAACCAAGGTTGATGCAATTGGAAGAATAAAAGAAGATTGTAGTTCTTTAATTGGAAGAATAAAACAAAGGTGCAAAAGTTTTTGGATGCATGTGTATTTTATCATATTTGGATTTTTTACTATATTCACATAGCAGATCTATTATATGAATTATTATGCAAGGATTATAGATTTAAATGGAAAAAAAATTATATCAAAGCAATGTAAAGATTAAAGGATTTATTAATATCACCTCTAGTGTTGAAAAAAATTGATTATAAGTACAATAGACCAGTGATTCTTACAATGGATACTAGTCCAATTGCTATTGGATGGACTATAGGTCAAGATGATTTAAATGGATATAGATTTACAATTCAATTTAGAGCTAAGGTTCTAAATACTTGCCAACATATATATTCACAAATAAAAAGGAAATTATAAGGAATTGTTTCAACTGAAAAAGCTAAAAAAGATTACTTAATTGGAATAATAATGGAGATTAAAACAGATTTTTTGCTTTTATTTGGAATGATTATTAATTGTACAACACCAAATATTGCAATGTTGACATGGATTGCTTATATCAAGTCAATAAATTTGGAGTTTAGGCATGTTGTAGGAAAAGACAATCTAATAGCAGATATGCTATCTCGAGCAAAATATGATAGAAAAGATGAGATGATTGAGGATATTGATGATGTAGGTACAAAATTTTATTTAATTTTGTTATTAAACAAGAAAAATAAGTTATTTCATGAAAAAAATTATAAAAGAGAATTATTGGATATTGGACATTATTTGAGTACATTAACCAAGCATACTAGTTGATTATTTGAAAAATTTTAACAGATCAAGAAAAAAACATACAAGTTCATATTACAAGGAGGATTTCTATGGAAGAGGAAAAAATCAAATATTGGAATGCCGCAATAAGTAGTAGGTATCAAAGAAGATCAACAAAATTACTCAAGGAATTTCATGATAGTCTATGGATAGAGCATAGAAGAATTTGGACTACTTTTGCTAAATTGAAAGAACAATATTGGTGGAAGAATATATATCAAGATATAATTTCATTTGAGGAAGCTTGTATAACTTATCAAATGTATTTAAATATATATCATCGAGATGGTCTACATCCAACATATCCTTTGGCTATTCATTTTAATTAGATTGTGGATTTGATTATTATGCCACTAGAATTATAGCAAATGAGATATTTAGTTTTGGCTCATGAAGATTTATCAAACTAAGTAGAAAGTAGGGCATTAAAAACAAAATCTATAGAAGGAATTTATAGATTTTTACTTGAGAATGTTATTTGTCACTATGGATGTGTAGAAAAGATCACTACAGATTGTGGAGAATTAGATGCACATGAAGTTTGTGAATTTTTTAAGAGATGTGGAATTAAATTATCAATGACTATTATTTATTATTCAAAGGAGAATACAAAGAATAAATGTAGACATCTACTAATTGTAATAGCCTTGATTAAAGTTTGTAATAGAAGAATAAAAGAATAGCCTCAACTTCTACCTTATGCATTAAGAATTGATTAAATAACACATAGTTCAATGACAAGATATATGCCAGTAGAACTCATGATAGGTCAAAAACCTATTATGCCGATTGAAAAACATATGCCAACTTAGAATATGCTACTTTAGAAAGATGGATTAATAAGAAAAGAATTGTTAGCTATTAGAATTTGATAACTTGAACAAAGATCAAGAGATGTAGAATTAATATTAAAATGATTACAAAAGGCAAGGCTAAAGAATAAGGCTTGCTTTGATAAACAACATTGATTGAAGCCTAGAGCAATTGAAGAAGGTAATTAAGTACTTGTTTATGATAGCACTTTGGATAATTAGTATAGTATTAAGGACATACACTCCAGAGATTCACAAAATCTTTTAGAACATTCTAGAAGCTTCTTGAGTTCGTGGAAGTTAATTGAGAAGCTTTTCTAATTGGTGAAAAATGATCAAAAAAATTTCTAATTAGTAGAAGGAGCTCAAGAAGCTTCTCAATTAGTAGAAGTTACTCAAAAAGCTTCTTAGTTTGATAGAAGCCTCTCAAGAAGCATCCTAAATAGCAATATATATAGGAGCCGAGGCTAAAAAATTCTTTAGTCTCAACAACGCATCTTTTAAAATTCTAACTCACCTTTTTTCGTGTTATTCATGTACTCATCTGTTTGATTCAAGTTTTTGTTGGTTTCTTTTAGAAACCTTGTCTTAGTTTAAGTCTTTTATTTTATATTCTTGTATCCTTGACAATTTGTCGAGACTATCCTCATCTCCAATATCAAAGTTGGATCTTTCTTGTTAGAGAATAGATTATCCCTCTATTCAAAGGTATACTAGCGCTTTAGAGGTTGCGGATTACCCTCTTCTAAATTGATATTTTCTTCATTACAATATTGGAGCTTTGTCTCTCTTGTGAGTAAATGGATCACCCTTCTCCTTGAAGATCTTAAAGAGTTTTAGAGGTTGCGGATTATCTTCTTCTAAACCAATATTATCTTCTTACAGATTCATTTTTTTTTTTTCTTAGAATGGTTGGAAAACAAGATATTAGTATGATCAAATCTTCCGAGTCTAAATTAGATGCTATTATAGGTGCTCTTATTACTTTATCTACAAGGACTATGGAGATTGAAGGGATTGTTACAAAACTTTGTAACAATGTTGTGAGCCAAAAATCTTGACTTACATAGTAGTTAGAATAAAAAATTTAGTTAAAGGGTAGAATTAATAGAAAGATAGCCTTAGAAATTAATAGCTAAGGAGCGTTGTCTTTAAAATAATCTCACTTATTTGTTAGAAGTAGGATGTAGCCATCCAACCATCTTTGGTTTGAATTTTGACTCATTTAGTATTTTAATTAGAGAATTAGAAGGAACTTGATGATTAATTTAAAAAAAAAAAAAAAAAAAAAAAAAAAAAAAAAAATCAAATTTAGCTTTTTAACTTAGCAAAGATTTTATCAATAGAAAATACTTTGTATTAGTAGAAGAAATTTTGAATTATCAAAAAAAGAAGTTGGAGGGAGTTTTGAAGATCAAGTAAAGACAAAAAAAAGGTGAAGATGATTACAAGATCAACTTGAAGACGATGATGATTTTAAATTTAAATAGAAAGTGAATGCAATGGAGAACAAAGATCTATCAAGTGGCAATCAATGGGATGATGGATAGATAATTATTTGGATTAGCAATAAGTTAAAAGGATGAAAAAAAACATGGTAAAAGAAGGACCAGTCTTATTTGTATGGTAGAAAGTAGGCCATTTGGATAAATAGTAATAAGGGACCACTTAGGGTTCTTCCTTTTGACTTTAGAGACTTGGTGGCTAGGATTTCAAGGGGGTGGCTTGGTATGGCCTCCCCTCCTCCTCTCATTCCTCTCTCTCTCTTCTTAGTATGTCTTTCTAGAGTGTGTCTCTCTTCTCCTTAGGATAGAGGTAATCAAGTTTTGTTCTTTGGTTTGAATCTTTTGTAAGCTCTTGGTGGTGGCGGCCAAAATACTTAAGTTGTTAACTTCAATACAAAGTTCAATATTCTTCTATTGCAGATCTCTTTTCTATCTTTCCATAGCCATTTTCCGTTTGTGATTTGAAGAAGTGAGCAATTAGTTATGAAATTCCAAAGTTGAGATAGGAAATGAGGCATTTCTTCAGTTAGCGACTGTTGGGTCTGACTTGTGGGATCAAAATAAGCTTCTAATATTGATATCATAATTTTTGCCTATAGATCTCTTTGTTAGCTTACTAACGCCATTTAGAACATGTGATTTGGTTAAGTAATGATCTAGATATGAATTTCCAAACGTTGGATGTATAGTCTTAGTGTTATGTCTACATAGGTGCGTTGAATCTAAGTTGGTGGTTTGAGATAAATGTGCAAACTTGTTTTAATATTTATTTATTTATACAAGACTTTATTATATTTTTCAAAGCCATATTTTATGTTTGCTTTGAGTGAAAATTGAATTACTCATGAATTTTCAAAGTTTGGCCATAGTTTCAGGTTGCTAGTTTGACTACCAATTTTGGAGCAAGGCTGCTAGATTAAAGTAAATACAAATCTAAGATATGAATTTATTTTTGTATGTATCTCTTAAACAAATTTTTGGGATGGTTTTGGAATTGTGATTTAGATAAGATTTGAATTACTTATGAATTTCTAAAAATTACATAGCTAGTTCTTGTATTTTGTTAATGGAAGTTATTGGGCATCAGCTGATGGAGCAAGGTGCATCTACTACCCAAGTTTGATAAATTTTTTTGGTAGTTCTTTGAATTAGTTTTTCAAAGGTGCATGACACGCCTATATCCGAGTTGTAATGAATTAGTTATGAATTATTGAAGCAAGGAGGTATAATAAAAATTTTCCTTCAAAAAAATTCGAAATTACAAATGGATGTGGAACAAGTGCGGTTTAATGTTGGATGAATGTAAAGAAGGATGAATGAATGTTGGATACTATTAGATGAATATTGGATGGATGAAAATTATAAGATGGATGAAAGTTACATTGGATGAAAGATTGGATGAATGACGATGATTTAATGGATGAATGAGCATTGTTTCTTTAAGGTTTCATAACTTTTGCAATTCTTATCCGTTTTGAGTGAATTTTATGTCTATGGAAAGCTCTTGAGATATAATACTGGATTACGCATATTAATTTCGAAGTTAAAATATACAAGGTTGCTGTTTTGGCCGTTGAAAGAGGATTGAATTAATAGAGTCACATTTTGACCATTAATAGGAATTAAGGTTCCATTGCTTGGAATTTAATTAGGTTGCTTGTGGTGTGAGGAACTACTTTTGAATGAATTAAGTGAAGTGAGTATATAAATGAATTAATAAAAAATCATTTTACCTATACGTAAGTGAAATTAACCCACCAAACTACAAAACACAATTGAGGTGGATTGATTTAGCTTACAAACACAATATCTGAAGTGCCACAATCTAGACTATATCCACCTCCAATTTTTGCACTTGAGTATGTACTACTACTTATGCTATACTAAGAAAATCCACCTATTCAATAACGTAAGGAGGCTTGAGTTAGTCTTTCGGAGAAATATGATGGTATGCATTCAAAGTTTCAAGGATTTGTCATTCAAATTTGATTGATAATAGCTCAACAACCTCATACTTATTTGATAAAAGAATCACAGGTTGGATTAGTTGGCACCTTGTTTATAAGGCAAGGACTATCATGGTTTGCTCCCTTGTTTTAAAAAAGATCACCAATTTTAAATGACTTTGAAGTTTTCATAGAAGTATTTGTGGAAGCATTTGGAAAATATGACAAGGCTTATTAGACAACATCTAAGATCTAAGCATTATGTTGTTATGTTGTGGTTTGGCTACCATATGAAAAAATTGTACATGTATATTTAATGTACAATTTACTACATAGCTAAATGAAAGCCATATTAATAGATTTTTATAGATTACAAAATGTAATTAGGTTGTTAGTTCAAAAAGAATCTATCTAAAAAGATTATTATTGAAGTTAATACAATCTTATTTTCTTTTTGGTAGTAACTTTTGAGGTTGATTTATATTAATAATAGCTTGTATATATCTTAAGTCACCTTTGTTAGATATTGGTGACCTTTAAAATCTTAGTTTACTTCTTTTATTTGGTGCTTAAAGCACAAAGTATGTAAATCTTATAAGAAGAAGGGTTAGAAAAGGGTTTTTAGTATAAAAAGGGTAGCTTGGTCATCCATGTGGATGGATAGAAGTGGATGATAGAAATCTCTATTCTATTGGCCAAAAATCATGTCCAATAGGCTTCAAGGAGGCTGCCCGAGGGTTTATTAGGGATTAAGGTTTGTTTTTCGAAAGAAATCAAACATCAAAGGCTAGGATCATAAGGTTTACGTTTTTGGATATGGTTTTGGTGCAAATCTTGCACAATTTGGACTTTTTATGAAGAAGTTATAGGCGCTCAAAGTTAAGGTGTCAATTTTGGACCTACTGTCACTCTTTTGGATATAACTCATGCATGCAGAGAGCAATCAAGAATTGGCGATTGCAATTGGAAAGAGCACTTTCTTGGCTATATTTTATATTTATAGCTTAATGAACTCCAAGCTAGGGTGAAGGAGTTATTTGGAGTTAAAGTCAGTGCTTACAAACTTAAGGGCAGTAAGTAACCCGCTTACATAGTGGTTGTATTTTGAGCCATATCTTGAGCAATTTGATAAATTTTTGGCTCAAAATTTTCAAGAGCATGTATAGTTATGTCACAAGACTATATACAAAATTTTTTTGGCATTAGGATTTTGGGTTTGTGAGATATAAGAAAAATAGTGCTCAAGTGTCTCTAAGCTAGGATTTTAAGTACCTAGTAGGATTTCTGAGATATCGGACGATTGGAAGCAAATTTGTAGTTGATTTTTTTTATAGTAAAGCTGAAGGATAAAATCTAATATTTCTATAAGTTTGAAGAGGATTGAAAAGTTAGATCATAATATATGAGTTTCTAAAATTTGGGAAGAAAAACATCCTTTGCAGGAAAAAAAATACTTTAAAGGGATTTTGTTGCAAATTTGGACTTTTGTTTATACTAAAAGGGTTTTGGAAGCCAAAACTTTATGGAGGTATAAAAGATGGGTATATAGAGCCATGATAAATTTTTGATATATAGATGAGTCTTTAAAAGGTTCCTAAGGATTTTCTACATGTCATGGAAAAATCTTATGTACAAACCTATTTATAAATAAGAGGTTTTATCTATATAATATATATTTTTATATTATTATGTATATTTTTCCTTCTTATTAAGGACAAATAACTTATCATAGCTTGGCCAATAAGTTACAGATAGACTCTCTAAAGCTAGGTACCCAGTGTATTCCTAGATAGAAGTTCACGTCATACGACAACATTAAGAGAAGTGCTTTGTATCAATCTATGCATTTGATTTTAGGCAATTAGTGTGTGACATCAATTGGAATGAAGAAGCCCTAATGAGCCAATTTTATTCGAGATTAAGAGATGATGTGAAGGATTTATTATTGTTGCTTCTGAATCCACAATCGCTCAATGAAGCCATTAGCCAAGCTATAAAATGTGATAACCAATTATTTCAATATCAACAACATCAATGTTTATGGGCTTCAATAAGACAATACACAGTCTGACATATCCCTATTACATCAACAAGTATTTTGAATTCACATTCAAAAATAAAAGATATGCAACTTGATATAATATGATTTAAATCTCTTAGTCCATAAGAAAAGAAACATTAGATGGAAGAAGATCTATGCCTATATTGTGGCAAAGAAGGCCACAAGATTAGCAATTGCACGAAGAAATAAAATTGATACATTATCAAAATCAAAAATATAATTGTTTAAAAAAACTATGATATTTAGCCACAGTAGGGACCATATGGTTAGACAATCCAGCATTATAAAATTATTCAGGTTCTTCTTTTTTTGCTCAATTTGCTTGTTGTTTTATAATCCTTTTGTATTTTGGCCCTCAAAAGCTTCAGACAACCGCTTTGTTAGATTTGGAGACATCTACTTGTTTTATAGATGAAGCATTTACTAAGCTTCATAAAATTCCTCTAGTACAAAAATCCAAATCTATTCATGTAGAGGTAATAGATGGACAACACTTATCTTTTGGTAGTATCACCTATAAAACCATGCATATAAAAGTGTCATTTAAAGATCATAGAAGCCATATTGTGTTCAACATTATTAGAACTCCTTTAAATCTTATTATTCTTGGCCTATCTTGGTTAAAAAAGCATAATCCATCTATAAATTAGAGGTTACAAAGAATAATATTTCTGATAAAAATCCTTACAAAAAAGATTTGTAAGAAGCTACAATTTGATAAACCTTTATTTGTTGGAGCAAGGGCTTTTATAGGATCAACCAAAGAAGGTATACCATTTATTATTTATGCGACTCTAATCAAAGAAGATATGACTTCATTGATAAGTATTTTAAAGTAGTATAATGAATTTCAAGATATTTTTTAGAAGAAAAATGCTAATATATTGTCGGAGCACCGACCATACAACTGTGCCATAGATCTTCAAGAAAGAACGCAACCACCTTTTGGTCCAATCTATAATCTTTTTCAAAATAAATTTTTGATATTGAAAGATTATATTGATGAAAATCTTGCAAAGAACTTCATCAAACATTTAAAGTCTCCAATAGGTGCACCTATACTTTTTGTGAAGAAGAAGGATGGTTCTTTGCGTATGTGCATTGATTATTGGAAATTAAATAAGATAATAGTGAAGAATCATTATCCACTATCATTAGATTTGGTCCACTTTTGGAACAACTCGGCTAAACCAAGATCTATACTAAGATAGATCTTTGTGGAACATATAATCTGGTAAAGATTAAGTAGGAAGATGAATAGAAGATCATATTTTGGACAAGGTATAGATATTTTGAATATAATATCTTATCTTATGAATTAACAAATGCACCCATTATATTTCAGCATTTAACAAATGATATCTTTCAAGAATACTTGGAGAAGTTCGTGGTGATCTATCTTGATGATATTTTAATAACATCTTGATGTACTCAAAAAATCTAAAAGAATACGAGGGACATGTCAAGTTGGTATTATAAAAGTTGCGAGATAGAGATTTGTATGCCAAATTAGAGAAATGTGTATTTTATTAATACAAGATGGAATTTTGGGATACATTGTATCTATTGAGGATTTGACAATAGATCCCAAGAAAGTAGAGGCAATTATGCAATAGACCATGCCATAGACTGTGAGAGATATATAGTATTTCTTTAAATTTTCTTGCTTCTATTAGATCTTTATAAAAAATTATTCTCAAGTTATTATCTTTTTTACTCAATTGACATATAAGGATAAGTTAGAATAGCAGCCTCAAGTAGAAAAGGTATTCCAAGACCTCAAGATGGCATTTATTATAGTCCCAATATTGGTGCATCCGGACTTTACAAAGGCATTCTACATAGAAAGTAATGCTTTGAATTTTGCATAAGAGGCCATACTTTTACAAATGGATATAGACAATAAATTCCATCTTGTTGTATTTTATTCTTAAAAGTTTTTTATTACCATAATTAATTATGAAATCCATAATAAAAAACTTCTTGCTATTGTGGATTCTTTTAAAAAATGGCATCATTTTTTTGAAAGAGCAATGCATTTTATGATTATATATATAGATCACAAGAACTTAGAATATTTTATGTCAACTTGGATTCTTAATTGATGCTAAGCTCAATAGAATATGTTGCTATCTCAATTTAACTTTGTTATCATTTATCACCCTAGGAAGCAACAAAGATTTTTTGATACTCTATTGAGAAGATTATATCTTATACCAAGGATAAGAAAGGCAACATTTGATCTACAATATACAATTTTGTTGAAATTGGAGCAATTTCGTCTTGCACCACTATTACATTGATACCTATTCATTCTAATTTCATTAATGAGGTACATATTGCAACCACTAATGATGCTTTTGCCTTTGATGTCAAGCGTCACTTGAAAGAAAATGGTGATAAGTTCAAATTTGAGGAAGACCTTCTATACTTTGAAGAACGGTTGTATATCCCAAAAGGACCAACACAATTGCGCGTTCTTCAATTTCACCATGACTTTCTCGCTACAAGTTATTTTGGATTTAATAAGACCTTCGAACTTATTACTCAAGATTTTTGGTGGCCTCAAATGTGGAAGACAATAAAGGACTTTGTGTTCTCTTGCAATATCTATTTAAGGTTTAAAAATCCTTGACATTGTCCTTATAGACTTTTTCAACCCTTGCTTGTTCTAAGATGGTCATGGTCCTCTATCTTGATGGATTTTATTATAGATCTATTGCCATCTAATTCATTACATAGTATCTTTGTAATAGTTGATCAATTTACAAAGATAGGTCATTTTATCCCTTGCAAAAAGATTGCATCTAGTAAAGAAATGATAAGGCTCTTTTTTAACAATATATATTGATATCATGGCCTACTAGATGATATTATATCTGATTGAGGATTCTAGTTCATATCTAAGTTTTAAAAATATCTTTTTGAAATATTGAAAGTAGATATTAAACTTTCTTCAGCTTTCCATCTTTAAATTGATTGCCAAATAGAACGAATTAACCAAGTTTTGGAATAGTATTTACAATGTAATATTAATTATCAATAAGATACTTAGATCTTGTATCTACCATTAGCATAGTTTATATATAATAATATTATTCATACTTCAATTCAACAAAAACCATTTTATTTCAATTATGGATATCATCCAAAGCTTGATCTGTAGAGTACGCCAAAAAATAACAATCTAATGGTTGAAGGATTTGCAAAGCATCTATCGCAACACCAAACCATCTTGAAGCTTCAATTATAAGCAGCTCAAGATACTTACAAGGTATCTATAGATAAATTTAGAAATCAACTGCTTATTTTTCATATTAGAAATAAGATATGGCTTCTTTGACAAAATATCAAGACTAAGCAAATATGCGATAAGTTGGACTATCGAACGTTGGGACCATTTTCTATCTAATGTCAAGGATACAAGAATACAAAATAAGAGGCTTGAAACTAAGACAAGGTTTTTAAAAAAAACCAACAAGAATTCAAATTAAACAGATGAGTACACAAATAATATGAAGAAAGGTGAGTAAGAACTCTAAGAGATGTATTGTCAAGATTGAAGAACTCTTCAATCTCAATCCCTATATATACTCTTATCTAGGATGCTTCTTGAGTGGCTACTATCATACTAAGAAGCTTCTCAAGCAACTTCCACCAATTGAGAAGCTTCTTGAGGTCTTTCCACTAGCTAAGAAACTTTTCAACTGACTTTCACCAATTAAAAAGCTTTTCAATCAACTTTCACTAATTCAAGAAGCTTCTAGAATATTCTAGAAGATTTTATAAATCTTTGAAGTATGTGTCCCTAATATCACCTTCTTCTCTAGTGACGAGTTCCAAGAGGAGCTCAAATTTATTATATATATAATAAATCAATAATATGTTGTACTAGTGAAGCTATATATTTTGTTCTCTATTCTTGAGCAATAGATTCTATTGGTCTTCAAAAAAACCACCTATGGCATTGAATTAATACATGTATTGTTGAAATATCCCATCCAAGGATTTGATCTTCATTGCAACTTTTAAAACATCCTCCAAATAAGATCTCAAAACTAAAAAGATTCATCTTTCCAAGCTCAAGCAATATCACTAAAGCTTGAGTATTGAAATTGAGACTTATCTTACTTCTAATGGCTCTAGTTGAGGTCGTATTTGGCGCTGAAATGTATTGTCTTCACTTTGCTCAATTAAAGGCTATGAAAATTACACTAGTTTATTCAAAGCTTGTGTGGAAAGCGAATCTTTTGAATCTTGTTCTCTCAATGCTTGAAAATTTAACATGGTGACTAATTTGCTTCTACTACTCTATTCTATTTTAAAACAAATAATTACATTCAAATGAAGGCTTTAATTTAACTCTTCCCTTCTTTATGAATATTCCTTCAATTCAATCTTCATTAAGAAGTTATTATCAAATATATTTAGATTTATGGGGATAGAGTCAATGAAATTCATGTATCTTTTGAGGCGCATTAGCGAGATTTGTGGCCGATTCCCATGTATGCTCATTAATATCATAGCTCCACCAATAAATAAGATAATCTAATTTATCCCATTTTTATCATGAATCAAGTATCTTTTTAACCTCGTATTCTTTATGGTCTTCAATTTCAATATTAGGTAGCAATTTTTGTATCCTTCTCAGAATATGTGACTCCTTATATAGTTCTAAAAGAAAGACATGAAAAACTAGATGTACCTTTATAGCAGATGGTAATTCTAAGCGATATGCCATTGAATTGATTTTCTTCTGGATAAAAAATGGTTCCAACCTTTGATAGTCCAACTTATGGTATGGCCACTTAGTCTTGATATTTTGTCCAAGAAGCCATACCTTATCTCCAATATAAAAAAACAAGCGGTTGATTCCTAAATTTATTTATAGATGCCTTATAAGCATCTTGAGCTACTTATAATTGAAGCTTCAAGGTTGTTTGGAGTTGCAATAGTTGCTTTGTAAATCCTTTAGCCATTGAATTATTGTTCTTTGGCGTACTCCTCAAATCAAGTTTCATATGTTATCCATAGTTTGAATAAAATGGTGTTTGCTGAGTTGAAGCATGAATAATATTATTGTATGTAAACTTTGCTAATGATAGATATAAGATTTAATTGTCTTATTAATAGTTAATATTTCATTATAAATATTACTCTAATACTTGATTAACTCCTTTTGTTTGGCTGTTAATTTGAGGATGGAAAGTCAAAAAAAGTTTAATATCTATCTTTAATATTTCAAAAAGATGCTTCCAAAACTTAGATATGAACTAGGGTCCCTGATTAAATATCATATCATTTGGTAGGCCATGATATTGATATATATTATTGAGAAAGAGTCTTGCCGTTTCTTCACTAGATGCAATCTTTTTGCAACGGATGAAATGAGCCATCTTTGTGAATCGATCAACCACTACAAAGATGTTGTCCAATAAATTAGATGGTAGTAGATCTGTAATAAAATCCATCAAGACAGAGGACCATGACCATCTTGGAATAGGTAAGAATTATAAAAGTCCATAAGGGCAATGTCAAGGATTTTTGAACCTTAAATAGATATCGCAAGAGAGCACAAAGTTCTTCACTGCCTTCCACATTTCAGATCAGCAAAAATCTTGAGAAATAAGTTCCAAGGTCTTATTAAATCCAAAATGATCCGTAGCGGGAAAGTCATGGCGAGATTGAAGAACACGCAATTATATTGGTCTTTTTGGGATATACAATTGTTCTTCAAAGTATGGAAGTTCTTCCTCAAATTTGAACTTATTAGTATTTTTTTTTAAGTGGCACTTGACATCAAGGGCCAAAGCATCATTAGTGGTTGCAACACGTATCCCATTGAAGAAACTAGGATTGATAGGCGCCAATGTAATAGTGGCGTAAAGATGGAATTGTTTCAATTTTAACAAAATTGTATATTGTTGATCAAACATTGCCTCTTCTATCCTTAGTACAAGATATGATCTCCTTAATAAAAGATCAAACAATCCTTATTGCTTTTGGGGCCGATAAGTGATGACAAAGTTAAATCAAGATAGCGATATATTCCATCGAGCTTGGCAACGATTAAGAACTTAAGCTGACATAAAATATTCTAAATTCTTGTAATCTATATATACAGTCACAGGATGCATTGCTCCTTCAAAAAAATGATGCCATTCTTGAAAAGAATCTATAATAGTAAAAAACTTCTTATTGTGGATTTCATAATTAATTTCAATAGCAGAGAATTTTTAAGAATAAAATGCAACATGATGGAGTTTGTTGTCTATACTCATTTGTGAAAGTATAGCCTCTAGTGCAAAATCTAAAGCATCAGTCTCCAAGTAGAATGCCTTTATAAAGTCTGGATTCACCAATATTGGGACTATAGTAAATACCGTCTTGAGGTCTTGGAATGCCTTCTCCACTTGAGGCCTCCATTTTAACTTGTCCTTACATATCAATCAAATAAGAGGGGTGGAAATTTGAGAATAATTTTTGATAAAGATCCAATAGAAGTTAGCAAATCTAAAAAAACATTGTATATCCTTCACAGCCTTCAAAATAGCCTATTATATAATTACTTCTATTTTCTTAGGATCCATTATTAAACCGTCAATAGATATGATGTATCCTAAAAATTCTATCTTAAGTTGATGAAATACACATTTTTTTGGTTTGGCATACAAACTTGTACCTCGCAGCTTTTATAATACCAACTTAACATGCCCCTTGTGTTCCTCTAGATCTTTCGAATAGATCAAGATGTCATCAAGATAGATCACTATAAACTTGTCTAAATATTCTCAAAAGATGTCATTCATTAAATGCTCAAAAATAGCAGGTATATTTATTAGTCCAAAGGGCATGACATTATATTCAAAATATCCATATCTTATCCAAAATGAGGTCTTCCATTCATCTCCCTCCTTGATCCATATTAGGTTGTATACTCCATGAAGATCTATCTTAATATAGATCTTGGCTTGGCTGAATTATTCTAAGAGTCCTAAAATTAACAGTATTGGATAACAATTTTTTATTGTTATTATATTCAATCTGTAATAATCAATGCGCATACTTAAAGAACCATCCTTCTTCTTCACAAAAAATATAAATGCACCTGCTAGAGACTTTGAATGTTTGATGAAGTTCTTTACAAGATTTTCATCAATGTAATCTTTCAATACTGAAAGTTCATCTTGAGAAAGATTATAGATTGGGCCAAAAGTTGGACTATCAAAGGTTGAGACCATTTTCTATTCAGAAGGAATTCAATCCAGTGGCATATCCCTTAGAATTACCATCTACTATGAAGGTACATCCAATTTTTTATGTCTTTCTTTTACAACCTTATAGAAAGTCGCATATTTTGGAAAGAGTATAACAATTACCACCTAATATCAAAATTAAAGACCATAAAGAATACAAGATTTAAAAGATACTTGATTCATGACAAAGGTGGAACACATTGGAATATCTTATTCATTAGCAAGGCTATGACATTAATAAGCTCACATGGAAATTGGCCGCAAATCTTACCAATACGCCTCAAAAGGTACAGGAATTTCATCAATTCTATCTCCACAAATCCAAACATATTCGATGATAACTTCTTAATGAAGATTGAATTTATAGAATTCTTATAAAAAAGGAGAGAGTTAAACTAAAGCCTTCATTAGTATGTAGTCCTCTGTTCCAAGATAGAATAAAGTGGTAGAAGCAAGTTAGTCACCATGTCAAATCTTCAAGCATTGAGAGAACAAGACTCAAAAGATTTGTTTGCCACACAAGCTTCAAACAAACCAATGCAATTTTCACAACCTTCAATTGAGCAAAGTAAAGATAATATATTTTAGCGCCAAGTACAACCTTGGTTGGTGCCATTAGAAGCAAGATCCAACCATGCAAGTCTCGATTCTAATACTCGAGTTTTAGTGATATTGCTTGAGCTTAAAAAGGTGAATCTTTTTAGTCTTGAGATCTTATTTGGAAGATGTTTTGAAAGATATAATGAAGTTCAGATCCTTTAATGGGATGTTTCAATAACAAAGGTACTAACTTAAGGCTATAGGCGATTTCTTCAAGGACCAATAGAACCTATTATTCAAGAACGGAGAACAAAATATATAGCTTCACTAGTATAGTATATTCTTAATTTCTTACGTATGTAGTAAGTTCAAACTCCTCTTGGGACTTGTCACTAGAGAAGGAGGTGATGTTAAAGACATACACTTTGGAGGTTCATAGAACCTTCTAGAATATTCTATAAGCTTCTTGAGTTAGTGAAAGTCGATTAAAAAATTTCCTAGTTAATGGAATAAGCTCAAGAAGCTTCCTAGTTGGTAGAAGTTACTCGAGAAGCTTCTTAGTTTGATGGAAGCCACTCAAGAAGCATCCTAAATAGGAGTATATATAAGGGTTGAGGTTGAAGAGTTCTTCAATCTCAACAACGCATCTCTATGAGTTCTAGCTCACCTTTCTTGGTATTGTTCGTGTATTCATCTGTTTAATTCAAGTTCTTGTTGGTTTCTTCTGAAAACCTTGTTCTAGTTCAAGTCTCTTGTTCTGTATTCTTGTGTCTTTGACACTACAAATAAAATAAGTATTTTATTGAAATCATACACAAAATTCTTCTATAATTTAGTATCCATAAACATTCAAATATCATGCATTGAAGTATAAAACCTAAATACACATATATTACTTTTTTTTTTAACTACATACACTCAATTTAGTTATAATATAATATTATATTTTATAATAATTATCATTATTATTACAAATAAAATTCTATGGTAGCACAATATATGTGCCATCTACCATGCCAATTATCTATCACTAATTATTCAAATTCTTTATTTCTTTGACAATTGGAGATATCTTTTACAACATATAATCATTATAAAATCCATTATTATTATTTTTTAAATAGATAATATTATAATTATAACTATATTTGTAAATAATAACCATATTTTTTATCAATTCCATGTCTTTACAACTCTTACTTGAGATGTTTTATTTTTATAATAAGTATAGAAATATACTTGCCACATCCAATTGAAATTTTGTAAAAGTAATTTTTGTATTCTTCTACTTATTCACAAATATAGATTGATCAATAATACTATCTAGAAACTTAGTTTTTTTTTTAAATAATATAAGATATCTATAATCTTGGCTAAAATCTATTATTTTTTATCATATATCAAAAACTAATAAAATATTTAAATATTTTAGAATTATATAATAAGATAAAATATAATTATTATTATAAATGATTGGATGAAGAACACTCAATTGTGATAATTGGTTTGCTATGTCATCAATCTCTTGACTTATTATTCCAACAATTCTAATATATAGCATTATATTGGAATTTTTTCTTCCAAAACTAAAAAAATCTTTTACTTTTATTGCAGATTTTGCAATGTCAACATGACCTTCCAAAACACCAACAATTTCTAATTCATATGTCTTGCTTTATATTTGAATAATTTGTAAAATTCTAATACATAGGTTACTTTTCTTAAATGTGACATAGCTAAATATTACAATCAAGCTTCCATATGTGTCAATAAAATCTTAATTTTCTAATATTATAAATGTGTAAGAATAAGATTTTAAATTAAATAGTAAAATATTAAAATGATTTTTATATTACTTCAAATTAAAAAAATAATATTTTCACTCTAATTTGCACACAACAAGTGAATTTTGATGTTGATACAAAATATGTATATATTCTAATTTCTTGACTATGATACCTATATAAAGTTGAAAAACAAATACTTCTTCCTAACTTCAAATGCACAATTGAAATGTAAAGTAAAATAGCATAAAATCACTATTTCATAAACTATGCCAAATAATATTTTTCTATTTTTACACCACAAGCAAAAATTAAATATGATAAACCATCTTTACATCATGACATGTAATAAGCAAAACATACCTAAAGTCTCAATAAAAATCAAATTCTCAACTCTAAATTTTATAGATAATAAAAGCTTTTAAAACAAGAATAATAAAATAAAAACATTCTCTAGCTTAAAACCAACAAGCAATATATGAAATCTAAATATCAATAATCTTTTTTAGTTTCATATCACTATAAACAATAAAATATTTAGAAATAAGAATTGCCCTCTTGGATGTAATTGGCAAACAATGAAGTACTTATAAAATTGTTTCATTCCTTCTAGTTTTAAATAAATAAAGAAAAATTTGCATTAAAAATTAATTCTTATTTAATAATATACAATCAACAATGTAAACAAAAAGTTCAAAAATAACTATACTTTACAATGTAAAATCAACTATGACAAATTCTCACCCTTATCCTCCTACTCCATTGTTCACATTTACCAAATTTCTCTTCATACTTTTGCTAGATATTCCATAGTGCTACACAAGCACCTCATTCCCTTCTACATTAATTTCTTGACTTTTCTTTTTTCATAAATATTTCTCATCTACATTCTACCATCTAATAAAATAAATTCTTTATACTTCATGTTGTAAATGGTAATTCTCAACATTCTCCCAAACCCCTTCCAACAATCACTATAAGGAACCACCCTCATATACACCAACTCCTACCAACTACCAAAATGTGGCTCAAAACAAAATATTCTAATACACTACCACTTGTAGAAATAATTAAATAAACATAACTCTTATATTTTGTTCACATGTCCCAATAACAACAAAAATAAATAAAAATAAACAAAAAATCACATCAACAAACATATTCTTATGCAAATATCAAAGTCCACAATCTTGATCCTAATATAAACTAACAATATGAACAACAATAAATACGAAATACCAATACACAAGCTGAAAAAAACACAAAAACAAAAACTCTTCAAACCCAAGACACCACCTTCTTCACATCAATCAAGTCTACTTCCAAAACCTATTTGAAAACTACAATCTTACACATTAAATAAAACTTGCCCCATCAACGCCCATTACATACACGTACCATCTACACTACACACTCTCCTTCAACCATGTCGCTTCCAGCGCCAAATCACCTCCATCCATCCACAATTAAGTGCTCCAACCAACTTATTACTTTCAATATTATTATTATCATCAATATTTTTTTAATAATAATTTTTCAAAAAAAGGATATCTACACAAGCAGACCGTCGCTGGCAATGGTAGAACAATTACACTCAGACAAGTGAGAGACCCACTATGATGTGAGAGCATAGCATCCAGGGCAATATTCTGCATTGTGATGACAAACGGAAGCACAAAGACGAGAGTTGGCAAAGGCTACTACGACGACGAACGTGGCGGATACAACAGCACGAAGAACTGGATCTGCGACACAAACTTCTAGAGCCTGCATCATCTAGAGCTCTTCGGGAGTCACTGCAAGTGCCGGTCGTTTCCACGCAGCACAACGGCTGGAGCGGATCCATTTGTTCCAACCAGCTCCTTCTTCCCCTTCCTACCGAGGCTTCACCGACGAAACCCAACCGTCCAGGGGGTCCACGACAGCACCGCTCACTTTAACCGCTGACCACCCGCTAATGATACTTGCCTTGCTGTAATCAGGTGATTTCTGAACGACCACATCCGACAAATGTCTGCACGTTCGCTGGTTCGCAAGTGCTACTGGCAGATATAACGCATCGTCTGCCTACGGTGCGGGGGGTCCGAGACCTCCGTGCAACGCAAAAACCGACTGCTCCCCTCAACACTCGACGCCGTGACCGACTTCCGTTTCACAGGGACCACTGTACCGGTGCTGAGTGCACATCTACCGATTCCATGCATCTCCCACATCATGTGCCCTGCTCCACAGTCAATCTTGGTGAGTCCAATCTGACAACTCCACATTATGTAATCCTCGCACCTCCCATTGATGCCCACTTGCCCACCACTTCTGAATCAAGCTTGGGATTTCAAAACATCACGCATACTATGCAGCAGCACGTACCCACACGGCACACAATACAGCACACCAAATATACCCGGTTGCGCACACCTAGGGGACTGGAACTCATGCACGTATAGACAAAACGCAAGCTGTGCACAATATCATCGACAGGCGCCAGGAGACATCACCAGTGGTTTCAAGGCTGCCCTCCGAGTAGGCTTTTGGGATTAATCTACCTCCACAGAGCCGGTGGTTCCCCCATGCACATCTCAAACCAACTAAAAAACACTCCATTCAACACCTCCCCTTCTGTTCCCCTCTCTCCATACTCCATATTAGAGGACACCTGCCTCACCCAGCATACTCGCTGTGAAAGCTCTCGAAAACTTTCTACTACATCACCGCTACCTGCAAGCCTTCCTGCTACAATATTCCTACAACTACACTCTCACATTTCCCTCCAGCTAACCTCTCAGCTCACCGTGTTGGTACTCAAAAATCCACCATACCATGCACGATTCACCGACGCGCGCTCCTTGCATCTCCTACGCGCTACGCCACTCAAGGGTAACTCAACTAATAGATGTACACCGTGCCGACATGCGATGCCCTCGTTGCACAGGGCCCTGACAACTTCCCTACCTGGACAGCGACACGCACTCATCCACATCGTGGGGCCTCACACCAGAATTTCCTCGGAAACCAATTTCGCGAACGCTGCCACAGCTCCTTGCAGACGACACATGCGCACGTCCTCGGGCATGGGAGCATCCAGAACAATGTCAAACATCTTCATCTCCGCGTTCACGTCTAACGCCTGTGTTTTGGTTTCCTCCAACAACAACAACGAAATCTCGTCCGCCATCTTTGAATAAGCCACCCTGCGTTCAAAGACCCTCACTCTTGTTACCACACCCCCTATCCCACAATCCACATCCCGCTCCTCTCTACACGCCTCCCAGTTCTACGGAGCCCACACAACCTAACGCAGTACAACATGTCATATCAAACCACCACACGACTCGCAAAGGAGCGCCACCCATGTCGCCACCACCGTCGTAAGCAGTGCAGCTCTTACCTGGCCTCGATTGAACTCTTCGACTTCCACATTGCTTGCGACTCCTTCAGCCGCTCGAAGAACGCCCCACAAGCTGAGCTCCTTTCTTCCAAACTCTCCTGCATTACACCCCACCCGAACGCCCCGGTTAGGCAACCCCCGCGTGTTCCACTCTGCACTCGAACGGCAAAATCAACTCCCTTCGCGCGACTTGATCGACACCACATACCAGCCCCTCCACTACATTCGACGTGTCTTTGAAGCTGGATTTCAGCGTCAAGAACTCGATGTATATGCCTGCTCCAAGCTCCCAGTCCTCCACCTCCGTCAGATGTCCTTCCAACTGGCTCGCAAACTGCCATATCTCAGCATACTCCGCTGCAACATCCATCAACCCACGCTCTTGTCAGATTACGTTCAAGCTCAAACACGTTCCCACCACAAGTCGCAAATTACTGACCAGGCCACGCACAGCACCCTGACACACGGCAAGTTCCTCTCCTTATCCCGCATTCATGTAACATCACTCACAATCCGTGCCCCTCCTGCAAAAAAAACCCCGCATACAGGACAAAAAGATCCAATCACGGCCAAGCTTTGGCACGACTACATACAATTCAGAAGTAGCGACGCCGCGACGGTTGCCATGAATAGCGAGTGCGCGTTCCGCCACTGGCAGCTCTTGATCAGATGCTCCAGTTCCTTCCTATCGTTGCGACAATAACGCCAGTACAATGCCTGCCAAAATGTAGTGCAACCGTGACACCGTCAATCGCTTCCCAAGCCCCACTGAACCACGCACCGTACGACTCCCATCACACCAAACACCACAGCGACCGTCCAACATCATCCTCAACCTGTGTGTCGCATGACAAGTGAGCCTGTGGTTGCCTACGCTACCCTTGAATGCGCCTCAAACCGAACAACAGTTCTTGAGATAATCGGCACAAACAAAACATAAAACCACCACGGGATGCACACGCGCATACACTGCGAGATGCCCTCATCAGATGCATCACCATCACCAGGTCAGCAAACCTACCAAGGCCTCATGTAGCCACTCCGTAGGAACCCCCAGGTCCTCTTCCAGAAACTGCTGTTGTGTCTCTGAAGAGCTCCACGTTTCACAGTACTGATTCAAAATCTCCTTCACAACCTTCACACACACACACACACACACACACACACACACACCGATTGCATTCCTCTCAGTGCCACCCATAAAAGGTCCGTCAGCCACCTACATCAACATCCACCATCCCCTGTACACACAAACCTGCATTCCCTTTGCCAGCATCAAACCTGCTGTCGCTCTTGCTCCATTAACCTTCCAGCACGCCTAAACGTTCAAAATACTACTAGACCTCTGCCACCCCATTCCGTACCGTACCTTCTCGTGCAATCCTGGATGTTGTTCAGATTTCGGCATATGAAGAACGACGTACACAGCCCAGTGGCACAGACCCACTGACAGCAGCTGACTCGCGAAGTTCATGTGCACGTCGTGTAGCTGCTCGCTTTCCAACATGCGGATGGCATGAACAATCCCTTGTTGATGCCATGCCAGCCTATGGTCCAGTCTGTCAAAGGTCGATGCACGCGCAGACAACATTTTCCTGATATCGACCTCTCCTTTCGCCTTCTTCGCATGCAAAAGCATCAAATAGTACGCCGTGTCGTAACCATGGGCCTCGAATTGGGTGCCGTCCACCGACACTCTTTCCTCCACGTACTTTGGCTCTGGCTTTGGGGCGTGATGCTTCTCCAGCAGTTCCTCGAACGTCTCAATCACGCACGGCAGATCTGTGTCGGGGCTCAATTGGTACCACATTACGAGACCCATAAACCGCTTCCAATCCACGTTGGCCCCGCCAAGAGCCCCCTTCAAATCACCTGCAAACCGCACAACAGCGTCAGAGTCTTCGAACACCCATACCGCTACATAACTCAATGCACAACGGCGTACGCCTCCTCAATTCTGAAAATCTCTGCTGCGCACGCGATTTCGCGGCAAACCCATCCCCGACGCCGTCTCGCTACCATGAGACCCGCTTTCATCCATCACGTACAACTCACCTGCAAGGAGTTGAAAGATCGACATTCGATCCGTCTCGATGAGCGACTCGTCCAGACCCTCTGCACTCCAAACCTCCAGTTGCGCTGCAACATCACTTCGCATCCCAACTGGACCACCAGCCTGGCATAACAGCGTGGACAGCCGAACGTCACCATGTTCTAGAGCCCTCTCAACAGCATCCTCCAATTGTCGCCCTGTCAGGAGGATGAATATCTCCTTCAAATACTTATTTCCTTTCAGATGCTGCAAGTCTCGTTGCACCAAGTGACCTACGCTCTCCTGCAGCCAGCAGCTGAACCCAGCCCGGCGCGTTAGCACTTCAGCAGACACGTCTGCCGGCTCCATTGAACTCTTTTCAACATCTGCATCCTCCCCATTCTCATCCACATCCTCTGCTTCCGCCGGACTTGCCGTCTCCGAGAAAAGAACGTTGATCAACTGCCACACCATCCGCTGATGTCTCAGAACAACCAGGTCTGCCTCTCCAACTCCCACCACCTCGTGCTGTTTCTGCACCAGGTCTTCGTACTCACCGCATACACCGGGCAAATCAGTCCTGCTGCACACTAAGGTTCGCAGCCGAAGACACCTCGCGGCGGAATCTGAGGCATTGTCCACCACCTGAACCCACACAGTCCACAACTCCCGTCACCCCACGGCACACAGCAAAAACCCCACAATGCCCATTCCCTAGGACGACGAACCCTGGATATAAAAGCTGGGCGTCCGATGCGTACACACAAATAACATCGTTTCAGATATATCACATTATGCCCGACACCGACGCAACATTTTCAAACCCTGCCTTCGTACGATCCTCCGACCAATTTGGATACACACGATGCACAACATTACCCGGCTCATGGACATGTGAAGCGACAACGGTGACACGAACTGCATTTCCATCAGCTCGTCCTTCACAACCCCTCCGTCATCCCGCACTGTCCGATCCAGCGCCACTCTTTCCACCCGAATACATGAAGACAACCCATTCTTCGTTCCCCCTGGCCCAACCGGCGTCGAACTGTGATAGAACACTCCATTCGGACCCCATCCTACACGGAACGAGCAGCCCAAGAACAGCGCAGCGTCTGCAATGTGGTCCGACCTCCCGAAAGCCATTGCACCGGACTTCTCCGTCGGATCCAGCCAAAAACCGCTGCCACGTGGTCTTTTGATGCCCGACCGCTCGCGTTCTCCACTCATTGTCAACGCCAACAGGGGGGACCTGTGCCAGTAAGGACGTCAACAGTCAGGCCGACGACTACAGCACTTCCTCGCCGTACAGGCACATAATCCAGAACACCTTTTCACCTCACTGTAATCAACCGCTGATGCAGTGATTGCCCACCACGCAGTGACGCACTTCAATACTCAACAACGGATCCGAACTAGTCGACAAACCCAACTGACTAAAGAATGCAGCCAGCCCCCTACTTCCCTCCCTACTCCTACCCCCAAGCCGCTGCTCAAAAAGCCAGCATATCAACCCCCCTGCCGACGACCCGCCTACACTAACCCCAAACACGTCAAAAATGCTAACCTGGAAGGAGATTCCTCCATAATCGCCGTCTGACGGCCCGACATCCCCTCCTCCAGAGCAGAATAAGCAGGTGATCGTTTCCAAGACGTAAGAGGAGAAACTCGCATCTGCTTCGCAGGAGTTCCCTTCCAAGGAGATGACCGTTGCGGCCACGCTGGACGCCCGTCCACATCTTCACCAACGCCAACTTTCTGAGGTGTCTTGAACGACTGAATACCATGCACGCCCGAGCTCATACCAGCGGGAGATGGCGCTGGAGGACGTGACTGCCAGCGCCCGTAAGCCCCGGGTGGTGCGATATCTTCCGCCTCCTCACCTGACATTCCAAAAACTATGCACTTCACTACCAAAGCGGACAACCAAAACCATTCACCGCCGCCGCAACTCCCCAGCAAAGTCGTTCAAAGGGCTCAGACCCGCAACCGCTAGCGAAACATAACATAAACAAACAAATAAATAAAACCTCCGGGCATTACACCCCACGCACACGCAAGCCTGACAGAGAACCCAATCCAACATGTCACCATCACAAACCGAACAACAAAACACAGCGCCATCCCTGAAACTTCTACACAAAACTCCAATCCATAAACTGGAAACCACCTTCGGCAAAGAAAGGGGCTCGCATTTGTTGCATTTTCACGGGATCAAGGTGAAGGTGTGCGGGCAGGGAGTGCGGAAGTGCTGCCTGTGGAGCCGTGAAATAGGACGCATCAATCAGGTCGTCCCCGACCTCATCCTCCATGCCCACTCCAGGTTCCGAAATCGCATCAAAATTCTTCATAGGAGATTCAAACATGGAATCATCCGCATCGTGCATCACACCTTGCTCAACACCCTCCATGTCGTACGTCCCTGACCCACCACCGCCCAACACGCCTCACACATGTCAGCCACACCAGTATCTCAACACCCCAACCAAATCAACCATTTCCCGCATCCACGCCAAATCCCAACACCCTGCATCCAACCCCGTCCACGACTCTTGGCTCCACGCTGCGAGTACCAAGCCAAGACCTCGCTTTCACAAAACAACTGAGAAGAGAAAACGCCGCCCTGCCCCTACCTGCAACCACAATGGCGCCCTCTCCCGGCCCTTCGGGCCCATCCTCCTCGTCCGACTCAAAGTCCAGTCCATATCGACTGAAATGCTTCACTCGAAACCTCCACTCTCCCTTCGCCCCATCGTACCCTAAGAACTCTGCCCCCTGCTCCTCTGTCTTCTTCCTCAACCGCTTCTGAAACTTCTCCACCTCCGCTCCCTCGGTGTAATGCTGCCCCGTCTTCTTGTCTATGCATTTCACGTTCAACAACGTCACCTCCGCTGCCTTGTTCAACCCTTGCCCTACCGGCGGCTTCTTCGTCTCATCCATGTACACCAGCACCTCGCACTTGTTGAACTGCACTATGTTCTCCAGATCCAGGCGTCGCACATCCGTCTCGCCCAAAAACTTTATCTCCCCGTAACCCTGCACGTCAGATCACGTCAAACCTCATCCTCCACGTGCTCCAGTCCAACCCCTCACTCCAGACCAACTCGCCTCCTCACACGCACCCCTCACCCACCTTCACCCAGGCATAACATCTCACGCATACCTCACACTCTCCCCACCAACTCAACGCACGCTGCCTTTACCTTACGCCCGACAACGAAGTCCTTCACTCTGCGACAATACCCAATATCCGCACGCTCCCGCGCCGCCAGCTCCTGCACCTTTGGATCCGTGAAATAGTCCGAGTGCCGTAACTTCGGCATCAATGCTTCTATGTCCGCACCGTGCTCGTACGCAATTGCGGCTTCACCGGCACGATGACCTGCACCAATGTATCACCATCCACTCATCACCCAAAGTTCCACTCCTCCCTCTCCACGAATCCACACCAACATACACCGATCACCTTCACAATCCATTCCGACTCCACACGCCACCATCCGCTTACCAGTGATCGAAATGTAGCCGTTTCCTCTGTGGCTGTGCTCCTCCCGGAACCCGTTGCTTTTCGACACCTGTTTCGAGGCCCCTCTCTCGCTGGCCTTGGCCTGAGATGCCGCTGGAGTTCCCACGAATCCATTCCCATTCACGCCGTCTGGACTTCTCCAGTTATTGTGTGGACCTGTAAACGGCAGATTCAGTACGCCACACAGTGCATCTAACACCTCAGCAAACAACAAACCCGGGAAAAACGTGCTCGCCCCTTCTACCGGACCTGCAACACGGCATTGCACTACAGAAAAGCCCCACAAAAACACGCCACTGCGGCTTACTTTCTGGAAAGGAAAACGGAACAGATTCGCCACCCGCTTCGTTCCTGATTTCATCCTGGGAGCCTGCCAACCCGACAACAAAACGGCCTTCATAAGTGACCCACTTTCCACTCCCCTCTACCACACCTAAGCTTATGCCTATGCCTGTGCCTATGCAAATTCCAAACATCACCCGAAGTACTGTCGAGTTCCCAACCAGCCAAAGCCTCCCCGCGGCTTACTGCAGAATCCACTATGGTCAGAGCCATACCATCCTTCTGGACGGGTGTGGCTATCTCTCCAACATCCACTGCGTCCTTCGCCGCAGTTGGAATCGCAGAAGACGATTCCGGCTGCCGAATGAACAGAGAACGCGGATTCTCTCGAGGAACAAACATCACATCTGCTTTCGGGGTTGAGGGGGCTTCGTCACCATCACTGAAGAACGACACCTGCAAATGCCATACGACCACCACCTCGCCGCCACATCAGAGACCTGACTTCGCACGCAACAAACCTCCCACTTCACTTGCAAACGGAGAATCAACGACGTCGTACGTAACACATAAGTGACCAACTTGTGGACACATGGGAGTCAGCTTTTGCAATCACCTACACACCGTGTATCATCTTACACCGAAACCTTGCTAGGGTCCCATCTACATACCACCTAAAACGACTCACGCACTCTGCCTCATCACGCAGCAACATCACTCCACACTTGCATCCTACATCCAGGACAAACCTTTCAATACCCACGCAAGCTCCTCGTTCATGGTAATCAACTCCGCATCGTCTCACCTTTGGGCTATCCTTCTTAGGATGGTAGCGTCGTGCGTGCATGCGCACCTTTGACCGC